>JAUOBW010235543.1:0-12081 GCA_032360285.1 Lepidozona retiporosa | reverse complement strand
AATATATTCTGTGATGTCACTAGAGTTTTTTGTGATGTCACTAGATTCTCATGGTCTAACTCTCATAAATGTGAGTGAGTTAGTCTTCTGCTGATTCGCCAGCAGAAGGGTCATGCAAGTAAGACCACACTCAGCTACAGAATCTAGTGACATCACAGAAATAAAATGCAAAGTCACATTTTTTAAGAACCTTAAAACGGGTATAGCTTGAGAACCGTTTGAAATTTTTCGAAAAAACAAAAAGATTCTATGATATTTTTCATGCTCTTTCATATGGACCCAACTTGATTTTACAGTGTTTACTACCTTTAAGTAAATTTGTAATTTATTATTACTGAAGTATTTTATAAATATATAATAATTATAGCAATGGTTAATTTTTTGAGGGAGTAACTAGATATTCAATATATTAAATTTCTCATATAAAAGGCTTCGGGACAAGATCTAGAGGTCCTTTCCATTTCATTTATCCAACTGGTAAGAGTAGGAATTTTCCCATTTTTTCGAAATCTAAATTGTCTATACCAAAAATATTACGGCGAGGGGGTTTAATACGATTTTAGTGATTTCCGGTGGTAAAATAAAATAGTTTTTTGGCTAAAACCGAATAAATATATATATTTTTCAATTAGACAATTCACATTAAGATAAAAAGTTTAAAGGCTTGCAAATTTAAATAGAAAGTATTTTTAATAATTAGGCCCCTCGCCGTTCCCCATTACACATTTTCTTTCGGTAAAACCCCCGGAAACCACCGTTTTGTATTTATAGGCGCTAAAATAGCATATTAAAATTTGCAACATTTATAATTGGAAATTCAATAACTAGTAGCATTTTTTAGAATTATATTTATATTTTCATGAACCAATCTATTAGGTCATAAATAACAATGGAATTTAAATAATACCCCTGTCTTAAGTAATTTGATAGACATTTAGAGAAAGTTAATGTGACTTTATCTATAAAAATTACGGAATTCATACCAAGAAGACGATAAACTGTTATTATCAACCATAAAAATATAGGCTACCCATAGTCCCTTATAAACTTTTGAATCGATCCTTGAATCCATTAGGGAGACTATTACGGGTGTCCCCTATTATCATACAGTACACCCACTAACTCAATGCGCCCTAATGGATATTTAAATCCTTGCATTGGGTAATATACAAGTAAATAATAAAAAAGTAATCATCGAAAGTTCTACTGAAATTTCACCATGAAAGCATAAATTCTCAAATGACGTAATAATTTGCAAATCTAGAATAGTAAATTATGTATGTTCTATTTTAATTGTAACGATAAATGTGGGTGAAAAACTAGTAATATAAAATACTCATTAAAATAAGCAAACATTTTTTTATAGTAAAATACATCTCATTACTAAAGCTTTTTTTAAGATAATTTTATAATAGTATTCAATATTTAAAAAGAAAGGCAATAGTAGTAAACCACAAACAATATAAGAATTTGGATCAGTTGGCGCAGCTGGTTATTGACATATTTACTTTTACAATGAATATATTCTTATATTCTTTATAAATATGAAATTAAAATTATAACAAGACACATTTCGGACAAATGTTGAGCGTACATGACCTAGTTTACAAACCGTCTAAAAAGTTCATTAATGTATGGACACTACCCCCTGGTTCAAGCGCATTCTTAAAAGTTGAAACTAATGACTGCATGATTCCAGCTGAACGTTTGTTTAATATAGGATGTTTGAAATTAGGGATTTATGACAAAAGCAGGGCCTGTTTCGGCCTGTTTCAGGGGATTGCGTACCCGATCAAAAAGTATTCTATGAAAGAAATGATTATATTACCGTGTAAAACTGCAACATCTATTCAAAAATGGTGCTTCGACGTAGTCATGGAAAGGCGACTAATAAAATTCGACAACAAGGCCTTTCGCCTTCTTGCACTGCAAGTTAACCACGAACTTGAGACGGGAAGATTGAAGCTTTCAGTGGAAAATCAATATGAATTAGATTCAACCAAAGATGAACGTTTTGTAGTTTATAAACAGTACGTAAATATAGCGCAGAATCTTGACGAATACTCTACTTACACTTTCGAAAATGTAGAAATTGTGAAAAGCTTCAAGATTATGAGTGATAGAATTAAGGAAAAAGAAAAGGTTATTTTGAGATGTTCGTCTGTATTTTTGAAGATCGAAACAGGTAAGAATGTCTTATATATCACGTCGATACCAGATTAAACCTGTTAGAAAAGGCTGGCGGCATATAGGGAGTTTACAGGATTTTAAATCAAAGCAAACAAACAAGTTTTATTGATGGGGGCGTAAAAACGGTAGATTACATTTAAAATCACGCTTTCACCACCAAATAATCTTATTTCACGCTTTCAAGCTAGAAAAATGCACGGTCACGCAACATAATATCTCATACAGTGTCCTTATGTTAAATAAGGGGTTGGTCTTTTTTAATTAGGGGTGGGGGTCGAATTTTTTTTGAGATATTAAGGGGGGGTTAAATATTTCTTTAATTTCTATTTCCTATTTTCAATTTCTTATAAATACTCCCAAATTTACTGTTAAAGTAATTTTAGAAATTTTACCCTAAAATTGACCAAATTCAGACTTTCATCACTTTTTATTGGCAAGTACATGCTTAATAATACTTTGTAAGTTGGTTATTCAAGCCTTTGTTTCTTTAATAAAATTTATTTCATGTTGAAACCTGTCAAATTAGCAAATATATGACGTCAGCAATATGTCAGCATAATTTTTGCAAACTTTACTAAAAGGCCCATATTTAGGGTAATTTTAAATATTTCGACCTGAAACTTTCCAAAATAGTTTATTCTAGTGGGGAAAAGCATTTTACCAAATTTCAGCTAAATCAGATGCCTAAAACTTGAGCTATTGTCCAAAATGCCATCTGTTTCGGGCCCAAACTGCGACGTTAGATAACTTTTTAGTCCTTAGGGATATTAGGCTGAAATTTTCAACCAAGATAGACCACTCTATAACCTCACTCTGTGCCTAAAATTAGATTCTTAAATTTTCTAAAGGCGATTTAGTTGGAATTTGGATCCTAAAATATCCGCCATTTTTAAAAATAAAAATCAATTTTTTTCATTAATTTCTATCAAATGCCAAGAACAGAATGAACAAGATTTTTTAGTAAATTTGGGGTGGGGTGTGAATTTCTTTTTGATATTTAGGGGGGGGGGGTGTGTAAAAAATAAAAAATATTAGCACCGATACAAAATTGACTCCGCCCGGGTATCCGGTGTTAAAAAAGACCACCCCTATAAGTCGATTGAATTTTGCGATGTGATCTAAGACTCGCATGTCCTATTTTCAAATAACAATGAGCGGTGTAATTATATCCATCGAAGAGGCTGAAAATAATATTTAAAACTGTGTTACCCGGTAAATATGTACGAAACTCTACCAGTTTTTCTGCAGCCATCTCAAGGCGAACCTGGAGTGAGATATGCGAAGCATCTTGTCGTGTGGCTATATGCTCGGAGATTTACCAAATCTACCGAGGGTCGTCCGTAGCTAGTGGAACAGGCGGGGCTCGTACCTGAGATCTACCTCGTACAAGGCGAGCGTGCTACCACTAAGCAACGTAGTGACGAGTTGGAGTTCTACAAGTTAACTTAATATAGGATATGGTTGCTACATAAATATATTTTTATTTAGAAGGGATTCCTAAAGGCTCTGACAATTTGATCATGTGAAGAATGCTTTTTATTTCGTATAAAAATCTTTAACCGCTCTCTCCATATCAGTGATTTAAATTTCCTGGAGAAATGTGTATTATTATTCAAATTTACCTCCCTCGATGCATCCCCATTAATGACAATATTCTGACAAAATTTTGTCCGACTAATAATGTAGTCCAAAATGTTATTTTCAAAACCGGTCTTCTGAGGAGTGTTGAGCTGTAAAATTCAAAATTTAATACCAATGAATAATAAAGTCACAGATATATCACTTAAACGAAAATGAAGGAGTTTATTTCCACATTCTATTCATTTGAGTACAATGGAAATAAAGAAGAGTTATCCTCAGACGAGGAAATCAATTTTCTAATCCGCGAATCCGAAGAGAATCAGAGTGATAGTGAAGTCATAAAGCCTAAAAAGAAGAAAGCACTCATTAGAACGGAAACCTCGGATGAAAGCAAGTCCGATAGTGAGGTGGTAAAACAACCCCAGAAAAAGTGAAACTCCCGACTTTGTATTTGATGAGGATCATGATATTGTGATTGAGAAATTAAAGTCAGATTAATTATATGATAGCTTGTGATCCTCTTTCTTTGAAAATTGTCCTTTTAATCCTTACGCGCATAGTAAAAACCGGATACCGAATTACCGCAACTTTTTTTTAGTGAATTACCGCACCCAAAAATATAAAATTACCGTTACCGTGCAATAGTAAATAATATTTATAAGTGGAATTTCATTTAATAGAAACGGTATAAACAAAAAATACCGCAAAAATTACCGGTTACCGGGAGAAAATAATTGTAATTACCGTTTAACAGTGATGTTTCAATTACCGAAATTAATGGGGGATGCAATAAGGTTGATATTTTGCATGGTAATTGTTAAAAGGCAAACATTTTATTTTATAAAAAAATCCGACGGCAAAATTACGACACGTCAGAGATATTTGACGTCAAAATGACGTCATTTTCGGTATTTTTTTTTCAAAATAATCAGAAAAAATCGGTCATTTTCAAAATTTTCAAAAAACGAAAATTCTCAACATATTGCTAGAACATATTTCGCTTGATAAAAAGCACAAAAAGATTTTCAACGATTATTAAGAGTGAAATTTTGTGAAAAAAACATTACCCAATACCCGCTGGATCGAGGGGGGGTGTAGTACCGCAACTTTCGGGGTACCCCCCAAGGGGTCAAATTTTGCCACAAAATCTGCTCTCCCTCCCCTGATATTGTCCCCCCCATATACTTATAATTCCCTGTAAATACACACAGAAAGAAACATGTATATATTTTTATCTAGTTTATTTTTAAATTTTAACTTTGTATATCATCATGATCAATAAAATATTTACTTTCTTTTTTAAACTCCTTACTCCTTACATAAAACAATGGACAGCATGAAATTTTCATTGTTTTTAACAACTAAAAGTTATTGATTGTTTCCATGGAAAAAGGTCAAACGACTTGTCTAGTCATATTATACTAAACCTATCGTAGGTAACCTATCATCTTTACTTCAAAAGGGAAGGACTTTTTGGGTGAGATAGAACTACATGTTTCTTTCCATTTGTGGGCAGGTCTTAATTAGATTGACTCTGACTCTCGGCAGTCCTTGATGATACCCTTCTATCAAGTAGTAGAACTGTCTGGCTTTTTTGGTTATACATTTCATAAGAAAATTTTATTTCGTGCACTTGGTGGGGGAAGCAATAGAAAATTTTTGATTAAAGCCAGGGGCTAGACCCTTATAGGACACCATACATAAGCAACTTTCATCGAGACAAAATAACATTATGCAATTCAAACGATAAAACAATTTTTGTCGGTGGTGATTTTATGTGACATTTATATATAAGCTTTTAATTTTCTGATGCCGTACTTTTGTAAGGAGATCCTAATTTTCTAGAACTTTTTTTAATAAGGTTGTTTTTGACATCAAAGAGAGCTTTTTAAAATTAAAACTTTGGTTTTGTCCAAAGCGAAATCTGGTTTGCCCCCTTTTGATTTCCCTAGAAATTAAAAATTGTTTCCTCCCCTCGAAAACCAATTTTTCGAAAAAATCCCACCCACACCCTTCAAAAAAAAAAAAGAAAAAAAAAGGCCGGTTTAGGCCCCCTGAGGGAGAGCCCAAAAAGCTGCCATACTAATGAAAATACTCTCCCCAGGAAAGGAACTCAAAAAAGCCACCATACTATAATAAAAAAAATAATTTTCGGGCCCCCGACAAGCCTTTTAAAGCCCTATGACCCACATGGAGGACCCAAAATTAGCCGCCATACTAATAAAAATAAAATATTTTATAATTACTAAGCTTCACTGAACGTTTAAAATAAATAGGTCAAACGGTTTTGGAGAAAATGGCCAAAAAGTGACTTTCGGGCCCCAACACAGGCCCTTTTTAAGCCCCCCCCGAAAGAACCCAAAATTAGCCGCTATACTAATAAAAAATTATTTTATATTTTTATATACAGTTTTAGACTTGATATTGGGCCCTATGTCGCCCTTTTTGGGAAATTTTAGGTCCATTACCGAAAAACGAGAATTTTCAATGGGGAACCATATGGGCCAAAAGAAGCCTCTTATGGAACCCTAACATCATGCAAAATTTTAAAAAGATTTAAAGCGCTGTTTCGAAAGATATTAAAAAAAAGATCAATTTTACATACATACATGACAGACATACGAGAGTTAATTTACAGGTTCCTTTTCCGGACTTCGTTTGGGCAACCAAAAAGAGTAGGAGTTTCTTCGAGGTTGATGAAGCCTATCTTACTGTGAGGTCTATTCCAACAAATTTCCAAATCAAACTACTTACTGGGTCATCTAAACCTGCAGTCATATTTTTTCTTTGCCATCGACCATCTTCAACTCCTACCCAATCATCTAAAGTCAATTTCGAGACTTCATCGGCACGACGAGCATTGAATGCCATGAGCCGTGCCAACACCAGCTTTTGGAACCAACTAAACATAAAATAATACTGTTCTAAACAATGAAATAGTATGGAGATCAAAGACTTTTAAACCACCTAATTTATTTTCCCTTAGTAATAGAATACATAACTCAATAACAGCAAGCAATTAGTGACTTAATGGACACACAGACCTTATAATACTCCATACAAATGAAAAAACTTCTTTTAAAGTTTAATGAGCATCATGGAAAACTTGAACCAAATAGGTCAAACGGTTTAGAGAAAATGGCTGTCGAACATGGGTGAACTCATAATTATTAACTTGCTGTACACTGTTTTTTGTAAAACTTAATGTCAAAATACCTATATTTTCTTGTTGAGTATGTTGAAGAGTTTAATGATTCACACATTTTCGATATCTCCTCCAGACAAAACTCTCTCAACAATTTTAGATCTTCTTCCTCTGGAAGCTCCTCAGGAGCATTACCCTTTTTTGCTTCGTGCGTGGCTTTAGCATTCACAGCCATAATATTCCAATCACCATCATAGAGTTCTAGGAAGTTACGTATCTTCTGAGTGTCTTCTGAAGCGTTTTGTCTTAGTGCCAATGAACGACAAATTATAGCCAGCTCTTTCAAACAATAACCGATTTTACAAAAAACATTCGGTTTTGTTATTTTCCGTGGCCCCGTATAGCCTGTAATTTCTCTAACACACTTTACTACCATGTCATAGTTTTCCGGGAAACATAGTTGAGAAGCTGGAGCTGTACTATTTCCTGTTTTGTTTCGAAAGCTTGTTAAAACTTGTGCAAGTAAGCGGAGACTGTATTTAATGTCATTATATCTTACTTTTTCCTTTCGTAGAAGTTGAATTCCAGCAAACGACATAAGAAATTTATCATTTCGTATAACGATAAGCAGCTCGTCACCATGCATTTTTGACAAAATTAAATTGTGAACATTATCATTTTTCTCATACACTGATGCACCAAGTAGAGATTTAGACGTCCTAACGATATCCTTTGTAGAACATTGAGGGTTACAATTCTTTACATGCTTATAAAGGCTTCGTTTAGCAAAGAAACCGAAACAAGTCGTACAAGGCACATAATCTATGGCTCTAGCAGCTTTTGCTTTTCTAACAACACGAACCAGAGCTTTGTCAGAACTCTTAATTGCCAATATATTTGCCTTGAAATTACTTTTTTTCCTTAAAATGCCAATTAAATTCGATCTTTCCTTGCTTTTTATCTTACTCGCAATAATGGCTTTTACATCTTCTTCCTCAGCATGGTTGCGCTGAATATGTCTAGCAAACATCCAGACAAATTTTTTGCAAAAAAGACAATAATCTTTTTTGTGACCACTTGCTCTTTGATCACCTAAATATAAAAAGTATGCTAGTAAAATTACAATTAGTAAATTTAGGCTAAATTCTATTTTTTTTTCAATAATAAACAATCAAACGTAATAAAGTCCTTGTATTTGACAGAATGATTGTAGTTAGGCCTGCTGAGATCACATTTTTTTATTTAAGCAGTCTAAACTCATGCTGAAAAATTTCAATTATAGCTTTGTTTATAATCAGTGGTGTCTCTTAACCCTCTGTGGACTGGTTAACCAAATTTAGCATTGTATGCTACTGTCTAGATCAAAAATCTTTTTAAAATTCCAATTAAAGTGACGAAAATTGATAGAAAGAGAAGTGAAACTTCTTTATTTTCGCAACATGAATTTCAGGCTAAAAAATTCTTCATATAGGCACCTGTCACTCCAAGGGAAAATAATACCCGAAGACGGAGATATAACGATACAAACAAAAATAATAAAAAGTTCTCAATTTCGAAACATGACCTAGACCTGAATTTAAGGCACCAAAAACTCCGATTTAATTTTAAAACTTATTTTATATTTACTAAGCTTTATTGAAAGTTTGAACCAAATCGGTCAAACAGTTTTGGAGAATAAGGCCAAAACCTGATTCCAAAACCCCCGGGGAGGGCCCGAAATAGGCCGTCATACTAATTAAAAACTGTTTTATATTTACCAAGCTTTATTGAAAGTTTGAACGAGATCGGTCAGAGTTTTGGAGAAAATGGCAAAGATGTTATTTTCAGGCCCGGGAAACCCCCTTTTAGGCCCCTGGGGGTGGGCCCAAATTATTGCCGTCATACTTAAGAAAAAACTTCTTTCATGACTAAGCTTCATTGACAGTTTTAAGCAAATCGCCAATCGGTTTTGGAGAAAGAGGTCAAAACGCAATTTTCGAGCCCCAGACACCCCCTTTTAGGCCTAGACACCCCCTTTTAGGCCCCAGCCACCCCTAGGGGAGAGCCCAAAATAGGCCATTATACTAAAAAAAAAAATATTTTATATTCACTAAGCTTCATTGAAAGTTTGAACCAATATGATCATACAGTTTTCGAGAAAATGGCAAATGTGATTTCCTGGCCCAGGAAACCCCCTTTTAGGCCCCAGGCCCCGAGGGGAGGGCCCAAAACAAGCCGTCATATTAAAGAAAAAAATTATTTTATACTGACTAAGCTTCACTAAAGGTATGACGCAAAAGTCAAATGGTTTTGGAGAAAGGTCAAAATGTGATTTTCGGGCCCCAGACACACACTTCTGGGGCCCAGGGCCCCTGGGAGAGGGCCCAAAATAGGCCATTATAATAATGAAAAATGTTGAAAAAAGCCCCTAAGTGTGTACGTTTTGGGAAAAAAGGGCCCAGTACCGAAAAACGAGAATTTTTCTCAAAAATCTGAGTCTGTCACTTTCGATAAGACATCATCCCTGAACTCTATGCAAAAAATCAGAAAATTCTAATTAACAGATTTGGAGAAAAGGCCTTGCGGACAGACGAGGGTGAATTTATAGAACCCTGCTCGGCTAATCGCTGGGGGTCCAAAAATCAGTCACTAGTAGTTAATGAACTCCCAGCAATATAAACATATCTGCCTTTCCCAGAATATATATTCAGATTCTAAGTTAAACACATATTTCTAGACCAAGAAAAAATTCCACACGTTAAACCAAAAAAATAAACGGGGCAGAGCTAAAATAATCAACCACACAAATAACAAGCAATGCGAGTCTGGACCCACGTTTAAAAAATCCCTATTTAGGGCCGATTTGGATATTTTACCTGAAAGTAACGAAAAACGAGAACTTTTCTCAAAAATCCTGTTAGTAAGTAACATTCCGTATTTATCTGAAAGAGCGCCGAGGCGCTCATTTAATTTTTGACTTTCTAGGGGGGTGCTCATTCAAAGGGAGCGCACATTCAAGCCGGGGCGCTCATTAAAAAGTGAGGATGAATGTAGTTTAAAATGTAAATTCTTGGCTCCATAAACGGCAAATTCGTATAGAATATATCACTAAAACCACCATTTTCAAAAAAAAACATCCATTAACTACAAAAGTCATTTTTTATCAACATTGTTGACAGTTATTTTAAAATAAGCACCCTAAAAAGGTTGGGTGGATGAGGGGGCCCTCATTATAATTTTGGACCTTTTAGGGGGGCGCTCATTCGAGGGGGCCAAGATGTCTTCGTGCAAACTTTAGAAAATTAGTAATGAACAGTTTTTGAGAATATGGGTGTACAGACGGACAAACATAGTTGTTCAAATAAGTTATTTTATGTTTAAGCTTCATTACAAGTTTGACACAAATCTGTCAGCATTTTTGAAGAAAATGGCAGAAAATTAATACTTAGCCCCCCAAAAAATGCATTATTAGGTACTACGATGACGAGTACTAAAACTAAAAATAGACATAAAGACTGTTGTGATTTCATAGGTCCCTGTTGGCTTTAACGAAAAAATATTTGTGTCTTTTCAGTAAATTTATTGCAAAAAATTAAGTAAGTGTCCAGACTTCAAAACTAGGATTAAAACTACTAAAAAATCTGTGAATATAATAATAGTGCAAAAAGGTAGAAGAAACATACTTGGAAAAGAAAACATATTTTCATCATTAACTGGGAGTTTTGGACTTTCTGCGGCAAAAATATTATTTCCATTGGAATTCTCTATGTTGTTTTCCTTGTCTTCACTGTCACTCTCCTCATCTTCCCCAGCCTCTTCATCAATAGGACACTCCTTATCTATGTCAGCCTTCTTGGCCATGTTGCACTTCTTGTCTATGACATCTTTCTCGTTTATGGTGCACTCCTCATCATTTTTATGACTCATAACTTGATTTATTGAATTCCCAAAAAACGAATCCACAACTTCTTCAAACTCATCTTCTGATTCTGATACGATACTTGGAACATAATCACTCTAAAGAAAGTGTTTCATTATATTGAATAATCAAGTATTAATATGTTATTAAGCAACTAGATGTTATATCTTGAAGATATTTCCTCATGGCTTAAGTCGAACAATGAGGCAGCTGAAACTTGGAGCCAAAAGGTGATGAAAGGGTAGAAAGCAATTGTGCGAGAAATACATTTTAATGAAAAAAAAATCCAATTAGTACTAAACCGAATTTTTACAGTTCTTTCTTCCTGACGATAAGTGCTCACTAGTCAGAATAAAATAATTTAATAAATTTTATGCCCAACAAATGTGATTTTACTTTTGTTATAAAATCTTAAATATTTGTATTTTTTTTACAAATTTTTGTATTTTATGCAAGATTAGGCCTTTAAAATTTCTTCCTGGTGGGGGGGGGTGAGAAGTTTAAAAATTGAAATATATATATATTTTTTTCATTTGAAAATGCTGACTTTTTTCCTGTGTACCTCAAATCCCGCAATCATAAAATATGTGATAAATCTGGACCTGCTTGAGTATGACAGCTCATATTTGGCATGAGATCATTATGATAAGTTTCCTAATGATTTTTAAAAAGATTGCAAACTTGGTTTAAATGCTTATATTGAATGTACTACAAATCCCACCGTTGCTGCACTTCATAACCCACAATTGCAAATTAATAATTCTAGAAAATTCTGTGTGATATATATAAAAATTGCAAATTTCCATCCTTTCCTACTATGCTTAGTTAATATATTCAGTAATACACATTGTATTATTAAGAATATAATTGGCTAACTGTTTTACCAATGTTGATTGCCTCTTCTTTTTTTGTACTTTTTAGTTAGTACATTTTGATAATTTCATTTATAGTAAAAAAATGAAGCCAAAATTCAATTTCAAATACTTTAAAATGTTGGTGAGGTAGGTGCCTAGGTAGGTTTTATTGCCACAAATTAAAAATGTTAAAATACAATTAAAATCAATAAGAAAATGAAACATTTCTGGGCAAAAACTATATTAAATTATTTATATTAAAATTACCTTTATACTTAAGTGGCAGAGACAAATAAAGGGACTAGGTCCTTATTTCCAAAATTTCTTCTGTATTAAGTTCAAAACAAAAAGAAATTAAAACTGTAAATCGAAGAAAATAGATTAGCATGGCAACTTTACATTAGTTAGAACTA
>JAUOBW010235432.1:0-12083 GCA_032360285.1 Lepidozona retiporosa | reverse complement strand
TCAACATGTGTTATATTTTCTATGTACAGGATTTGGTTATGCATTGTAAAGTTAGAGCATTTAAAATTATCACATTGTAAATTCACATAACTACCATCTGTAACTTCATCACCTATATAAGTGAACATATTTTAAAATAATCTACATTTCTTGAAACCACTGTTTTCATTTGCAATCATTTAAATTCGATCATGAATTGCAGAGGGGTCATAGCCCACATCCCCTCTAAAAATTAGCAATACAATTCTGTAGCCACCCAATTTGCAAATTTTTACCTTGAAAATATTACTTATAAAAAACAAAAAACGAGTGTGTTTACAAAATTACCCATTATATCTTCGAAACGCTAAATAATGCAAAAATACAAGGCGAAACGTAAATTTTTCTGTTAATGGAATTTAAAATATAGGGGTTTAAAGGTATTCCAAAGATTTGACAAGTTGACAAGTTCATATTATAGAGAACCAATCAAGTTTCACTGGTTCCCCCAGATAATAATACATGTGGGTCAAAAGAAGCCCCTCTATAACCCTCTAACATCATGCCAAAATTTAAGAAAAAATATATACCAGCCTTTTCAAGGAAATTAAAAAATCTCATTTTGGTGTATTTTGTCAATTTTTGGAAACGATATTTTTCGTCAGGTGGGTCAAAAGAAGCCTCCTATGGGCCTCTAACTTTAATTTTAAGAATAATGACATCATTTGTATACCCATATTAAACATCACTCTTTCATTTGTATTTGTGATAAAAGTTTGTTTCAAATATTAATATCTTATTTATACCTATCCCATTTTAATTCTCGGTGTGTGGCATATTAAATGTGCAACGTTGCTTATTAGTTATGATATTTTTGTATTCCAAATGTTGACAACCCGTTTTGTATACCTTCCATTGGTATTATGTCCATTGGTTATGTCATGTTTGTCTACTATGAACAGATCCAATCTCCATTTGGTATTCCGAACCGATGAGGATCTTGATAGGTAATGGTAAAATAATTTATTCAATAATGATTTACAATAATATAAAAATATAAGTTAAAAGTTTAAATATACAAAGTTAAAAAATATACAAACAATAAGTATTTAAATATAGCATTATATGCAAATGAAATTAAATAAATTGAAATAAAAATTGTGGGATGAGGATCTTGATTGAATTTTATTCCGTAATATTTACTCGGAAATTCACTGTGAAAATATAAAAACTTAAATAAATATTATTAAAAATAGGGAAATTATTGGTATATTGAAATATATTTACATTATATTTAAAGTTATATTACATTATATAATAAAATATTATAACTTGAAATAATGAAATTATATTTTTTATGTTTAATATTTTTTAAATATTTTATTTTTTCAGGTTGTTAGCGTTGTGGTTAGCGTGTGGAAAAGATAAATTGATTTTATTAATATTTAAATAAAAAAAATTAAAATATTTTATTATTTTCAGGTTGTTAGCGTTGTGGGAAAGATAATGTTATTTTAATAATATTTAAATAAAAATATTTAAAAAGTTTTAGTATTTTTAGGTTGTCAGCGTTGTGGGAAAGATTTTGTTATTTTATTATTTATTTAAATAAAAAAAATTAAAATATTTTAGTATTTTCAGGTTGTCAGCGTTGCGGAAACGATTCTTTTATTTTAATAATATTTATCAGCGTTGTGGAATTATGATATTTCATTTTTATTTAAAATGATAATTTTAAAAATATTTTAGTAAAAATATTTTAGTATTTTTAGGTTGTCAGCGTTGTGGAAAAGAATATTTTATTTTATTAATATTTATATGATAACCGGGAGGGCACATTAAATACTTTTGTATATTAATATTTAAATATATAATTTTTTAATATTTTAGTATTGTCAGGTTGTGGAAAAGATTATGATATTTTATTATTATTTAAAATAAAAATTTAAAGTATTTTCAGGTTGTCAGCGTTGTGGGAAAGATAATGTTATTTTAATAATATTTAAATAAAAATATTTAAAAAGTTTTAGTATTTTTATGTTGTCAGCGTTGCGGGAAAGATTTTTGTTATTTTATTATTTATTTATAAAAACATTATAACATTTTTTAATTTTTTTTTGTATTTTCAGGTTGTCAGCGTTGTGGCGTTGTGGAAAAGAATATTTTATTTTATTATTATTTAAATATATATTTTTTTAAAATATTTTAGTATTTTCAGGTTGTCAGCGTTGCGGAAACGATTCTTTTATTTTAATAATATTTAAATAAAAAAAATAAAATATTTAAGTATTTTTAGGTTGTCAGCGTTGTGGAATTATGATATTTTATTATTATTTAAAATGATAATTTTAAAAATATTTTAGTATTTTTAGGTTGTCAGCGTTGTGGAAAATAATATTTTATTAATATTAAAATATATTTTCAGATTGTGGAAAAGATTATGATATTTTATTATTATTTAAAATAAAAATTTTAAAAATATTTAGTATCTCCAGGTTGTCAGCGTTGTGGAAAATATAAATCTTTTTTATTATTATTATTATTATAATAATAAATTTTAAAATATTTTTATATTTTCAGGTTGCCAGCGTTGTGGCAAAAATTATGTTATTTTATTATTATTTAAATAATATTTAAAATTTTCACCATATTCAGGTTTCCAGCGTTGTGGAACAGATTATATTATATTATTAATATTTACATAATCAATTTTAAAATATTTTTAGGGTGAAAGCGTTGTGGAAAAGATTGATTATTATTATTTTAACTACCTTAGTGGTACTAAATTTCGTCGGTATTAACTTTTGCGAATTTTAGTACCTGCAAAATATATTAAAATGGTCAAATCGCGAAATTTTTTATTATCTCATACACAAAAATTGATTTAGCCTATAATGCTATGATAAACTGTAGTTATAGATAAAATATGGCTTTTCTACGTAATTAACGCCAAGTAATTCAATTTAAACCAATAATCGATGAGTAATTAAGGGATGGATCGCGTATAGGTGTTTTTATAGTATATATCTATATTATAGAACCATTACGCTATAAATTTATCCCTGGGAAGTTTGACATTTACCCAGAAAATGTTCTCGTTATATCAATATTTTGTTCCGACATACTGTAAACTACGGGATAGTCACTGAAACACCATCATGTAATACACAATTGGGAAATAATTCATCGCATAATTCCAGCCGTTTTGAAAAAAATATACTTCTGTATGCATTCTTTGGCGAACTAAACAAAATATTATTGAAAAATCATCAAAATAGGGGGTGGACGTTTAATCAATGCATTACGGTAAGCAAGTTTGGTAGTACTTTATAACAGTTTAATACAGTTATTAGAAATCTGTCATAGAATCTGAAATAAGTTTTCATTAATTTTATTTTTATATTATTGAAAGAAATCACTGTAATTTTCACAAAAAAATTGATTTTAGGATAATTAATAATATCAATAAAATGTAATTGAATAATTCATGTAATTTAGTGGTGCAAGGCTTTTGGAAATATGTATTAATATAATAAATTGCTCCAAAATTGTTAAAAACAATCGAGCTATATAATATCCATAAAATAATGTTATTTAACTATAAAATTACTACATAATGTTTCATGCTAATGTAATTTTTCAAGTAATTTGGTTAATGCAATGGTTTGAAATATGCATAACTATTTTTTCTTTGGAAAACATTTCTTATAGGTTTTTGAAAGTTGTTAATTAATTTTGATTAATGATTTGATAATTAATTATTTAATTTTAAATTTAGCAACTATTTTGCAATGTCCGAATTGTAATATGTTAATTATGTGTGGTAAATTCTTTAATTAACTGAATTGTTTTTGTGAAAAAGATTATAATAATTAATTAATATAATAAATATTTCCGTGTAGTGTATTTTTTATATGCGAGTTGAGAACTCTTATTATGTCAGCAATATTAGGTCAGAAAATGTATATGTACCCTTTCGATTTCAGTCACCCAATTCGACATGCCAATCGCCATACAATGTAAACATATATTAATAGTTTTTATTATGGTTTGTAAGTGTGACTCTCATATAGTGACTCTTACACCATTTTTTGTCTCCTATGAGTACATATTGACTAAGTTTACTTTGTTCGTAACATAGTAGTAAGCGTAAGGTTGAACGGTAATTGTGTAAATAACCGTATAATCGATTAGTGAGGCTCTGTGAACACACACAGCCTTTGGGTTGCTTTTGGTGCATTTTAAATGTAACAGGGCAAATAATCTTATTTAATTTTACATTAGCTCTTATAGTATTAATAATGTTAGTACTAATACAATAGAGTACCACTGATTGTTTCATGCTAATGCAATAATTCATGTAATTTAGGGGTGATTTTGGACCCTATAAACATATGCCTTAATGGGACAAATTTTAAACCAATTGGGTTTAATACATTAAAATAATATATGTAAATTAAGGTTTGGTTTAGGACGATACAATTTCAATAATGAATATTTAAATTTTGGAAGTGATTGAGAGTTTCGTAAGTCAGGACCTAGTTCATGCCATGCTTAGGTATAGATGTGATAGATGTTTGGACATTTACCATGAACAATATTGTAAAAATAAACTAATCTGTTGTACCTTCGCCGTTCATAAAGACTTTCAAGAGGCCTGTTCCTGAAATAGTTTATCACGGGACGTCCCTTGAATGGTAATAGCTAAACCAGCTTTATATTGAATAGATTTAATTTCTCTACAAAAACTCTCGTTATATGGTTGACCATAGATCACATGATATTAAAATTAAAGGTGGGATTATTGAATCACCGCACATTTGGATCATGCGAATTGACAGATTGACTGGGGTAAGGAATGGCTTGTCTCTTTTAATAGGTCTAAAACGAAACTTGTAACATTCCATCACCATATTAAACCTAAATCAAATTTCAACCCTCCTCCAATACACATGGGTGAAGTAGCTCGTGATGAGCAAACACGTTTCGATTAAGTGGCATATATTAAGTGGAATCCCTACTTTGAGAAGGTTGGTAAGGACGTCTCTAAATTTATCGCTCTATGACTTTAGCACTGAATTCTTGCTATATAAGAGCCAGTTGGACCTAAGATGGAGTACTGTTGTCATATCTGTTCGGAAGAACCTAATCTCTATCTATCTTTGATCGACTTCAGCGTCGCATGAGCTGGTCGGTGACGATCTCTTTTCCACTCTTTAGCCTCTTTCTCATCGTCGCGACGTATAGCTAGTCTTTCTCTTTTTTGCCGTTACTTCAACGGAAAGTGGTCCACTGAAGTAAATTTGGCGGATAGCCGGAATTCTAAATTTGGGCGGGAATTTAACTTGGCGGTTGGTGTTAAAAGGAGTCAGTTATGATGATAAATCCTTTAAAATGTGGATTTAATAGTTAATTCTGCGTTTTTATCACGTTTAATATTGTACAAAAACAGATATGTACACATTTTATGGAATCAGTCGAAATTTTCGTAGTTAACCCTATTTTGCATGGGGGTAAAATTACCCCCCCAACCAAACTTTCTTAAATAACTTTTGACGACCATTTTGCCTAGTTTTGAAACTTTCTGACTTTTAATGTTTATCTTTTACCTTTCTGCTGGCAAAATTTGGGCGTCATACGCCCTTGGGAAGGGGGCGTATGACGGGGCGTCTCAGAGGGTGTCTAAAAAAAAAGAAAATTTTTGAAAAAAAAAGTTATTTTTTTCTCCAAAAATCTAATAAAACACATTATATTTCTAATTTGTATGTTGTTATGGACTAGTATACCAAATCTTAAAATAGCCTCAGATCGTAAACAAACAGATTCAAATCCTCAAACTAATCTTGGATTAAATATTGCTAAAAATAATCTAGACAGAGCTTATGATGCCGGCCTTAACACTCTTATAGAAGAAAAGACCCAAGAAATCCAGAATGAGTGTGACGAACACCGTCATACGACCGCGTGGAAAGTCCTTAGGGAAGTTACTGGTAAAAAGGAAAAGCCATTAAGTCGACTAAAAGGTTTCACCAATGAAGATAGACTCCAATCCTGGTACGATCACTTTAACTCCCTTCTAGGTTCTACACCTGAGGCTGATCAGGTATTCGATCCTCCAGATTTCTTTAACCATACTATCTCTGATGAACTTCCTATTGACCTAAAACCCTTTTCAATGAAAGAACTACTAGATGTACTTAAATCTATAAAATCATCTAAATCTCCCGGTCCTGATGACATACCTGCGACACTTTGGAAAGACAATCAATTTCATTATCTCCTTTTAGAATTTTGCAATGAAACTTTTGAATCTTTAGAAAAGCCAAATCAATGGTCAAAATCTGTCATCATACCGATTCCGAAGAAAGGCGATCTTGGCCAACCCTCTAACTATAGAGGTATTTGTTTAACTGATATTGCTGCAAAAATTTATAACAAGTTGCTTCTTAATCGACTAAAAACTCATCTCGAACCAATCTTGCGACCTAACCAAAATGGGTTTCGAAAAGGAAGGTCAACGCTTCCTCAAATTCTTGCTCTTAGACGACTAATCGAAGGAGTAAAACTTGGGAAACAAAATGCATCTTTCGTTTTTATAGACTTCAAAAAAGCATTTGACTCCATTCATCGTGATAAACTCTTCAAAATCCTATCCTTATATGGAATTCCTAGCAAATTTATCCAAGCTATCAAAATTATGTATGATAATTCGACATCTGTAGTTCAGACTATCGACGGCACAACAGACCCTATAACAATCATTCAAGGTGTGTTACAAGGTGATACGTTAGCCCCATACCTGTTTATAATTGTAGTTGACTATATTTTACGTCAATCTGTAGATAATAACAAATCTCTTGGGCTAACTATATCGGAAAGGAAATCTAAACGTCACCCTGCCTGCTACATTACTGACCTAGACTATGCAGATGATATTGCGCTGCCATCAAATACCATTGATGATGCACAGCTTCTTCTTTTATCGGTTGAAAAAGCGGCAAAGCTTACTGGCCTAGAGCTAAACCCTCTGAAAACTGAAGTGTTGCACTTAAACGAACCACTTGATTGTAAAAGGATTTACTCAACAGATGGTACAGCCTTAAAGCAGGTTAATAATTTCAAATACCTGGGCTCATGGGTTGAGGACTCCGAAAAGGATTTTAAGATCCGGAAAGGTCAGGCTTGGAATGCTTGCAATAAACTTGAGAAAATATGGAAATCTAATATTTCTTCAAAAAATAAAGTTTCCTTTTTTCGAGCCTGCGTTGAAAGCATTCTCCTATACGGGGCAGAAAGTTGGACCATTTCAAAGCGCCTTCAAAGACAAATTGATGGAACTTACACTCGTCTATTAATGCGCGCTCAGAACATCAGCTGGAGACAACATTTCACAATGAAACAAATATATGGTGACCTCCCAAGAATATCAACCATCTTAGCCGAAAGAACACTTCGATTCGCTGGACATTGCCACCGGGCAACTGATCAGCTAGTGTCGAATTTAGTTTTCTGGCAAACTCCATCTCATAACAAGCGAAAACTCTCCTTTTCTGATACTATATCCAGAATTTCTGGTATTCCTATCTCTGAATTGGGTACAGCTATGGACGACAGAGTGGTCTGGAAACTTGTGTGTAAAAATGTTGTTTCGACCGCGGTCGATTGATGATGATGATGATGACCCTTTTTAGTTTTGAGGTATTACCATATAAGAAAAACTTGTGTTTACAATATTTTAAAATTTATCGAAAATTTTAGAATGTGTCAACTTAATATCATAATTGTAGTATATGACTTTGTTTAAATTTGTATCAAAATTTAATAACTTTGGGTAGGAAAAAGGATGTCCTGTAGAAATAAATTGAAAAAAAGTAGGTGGCGGATATTAGGCATCCAAGACTCGCTAACAAGACATTCCAACGTACTTTTGTATTTGTGGACCACTAATTACTAGCAAAATCATGTATATCTAAACACAGAATATTTTTAATAAGTTTTATAAAATTACTTATAGTTATAGTTTAATATCCTCTAATATCCTCAGAGGGTTTTACAATAGTATGCAATTCATTTATTTGCAAAAAGTTTTTGATATTATACCATGGAATTTTTCTAAATAAATAAAAGCTTATGCGGTTAACTGTGTTAATTTGTTTAAGTACTTCTAGATGGTAAGACTCCGTTGTCATTTAACGTCCTCTCGACAATGAATTGCTCAATCTTTTAAAATTTCTACAACCCGTTTGATCTGCGATTTTCTTATTATCTGAGAGTTGAATCATCTAAATTCTCTTATTATACCAAAACAATCCTGTATTGTTTAAATTTATTTTTAGGGTTGTAGAGACCGCAATCGAAGACAAAATGGTAGAAAGGCAAGAGTTCGAACTCGCCGGTATCAAACAACTGTTCTCGGTATTGACAGATTCCGTCGCTGAATTTAGAAAAAATCCTGAATCCGTATCTCAAGCCGAGGCAACGGAATTTTACCAACACGCTTTTACAGGTATTTATAGAATTACTGTGCGAGCATTTTATTTGGTTCATAATACTATACAATATTTTAAAATTAGTAAATGGTTTTGTGTTTAAATTTAAACATCACAAGATTAAGATTATAAGAAGGCACATTGAATATACGATTTGGTATTTAACCGCATGTCGAAAGTTGAAAGACAATGCAAACTTTAAAGACGATTTAATGTAATGATTTACGACATTTATTAACCCTAAGAAAGATTCAGGATGCAGAATTTTATCAGGTCACTTTAGTACAAGATTTTTAAGGGTGGTGGCTATAGAGTTAATAAAATTGAAACGCTTGAGGGGGTGGGCGAGACAGCAAACGCTTAAGGGGGTGGGCGAGACAGCATAGGCAGCATGGGTTTCAAAGTAAGAATGACAATAGTAAGGGGAATAATGGATGCTATTACTTCGCATCATTTAGCCATACGGTCTAATTAATGGTATCGTTGATGAATTTAATGAATATTTCTAGCAAATGCTACCCTACAATGGTGTTCATAATATATTGGGACTTTTTCAAGATTTTAGAATTATTTTTAAAATCCCTGCGCCACAAGTGTGACTTTTTTTATTTATCGAGCTGTAACGCGCAACTTAAAACTTATAATCTTAGAAATTAGAAAAATTTGGTTTTGTCGATCAACTTGGGTCGAAATAAGAGGCAGGGGGCACAGAATATCAATATTTATGATTATTTTCTTCGAATTTGGTCATTTTTTGGCTGAGAATAACAGTTTTTTCTCAATAAACACGTTGGGTACATACGTGAACTTACTTGTTTTGTCTTAAAATTTATGACTGGGATTGTAGAAATTGTATCTTTTTACAAATAGTAATTAAAGATCTTCAAAATGTTATCAATTATTTATAAGAACACTGCTGTCTCAAAACTTCATTAAAATAAAAGTTCTCAAAAAATCGCTGGCGATAATGGTAATGTTCATTTTTAATAATCATTGGAGTGAATGTGAAGTGGCTGTGTATGTTTTTGCCAATAGTCAGTCTATTATTTGTTCGGATTTAGAACATTCACTAATAATATGCATGACTGTTTCAACACAAGTGTTACACAATCATAAATTTTTCGAAACATTAACACCATATATTACACTTTTAACCCTTAGACCCCGAAACACGTACATATACGTGATTTGGAGGATATATATTGATGACGTGACAACTCGAGAAATATACATTTTCATGAAAATCTAAAAACACTTCAATGTTTTACTTTTAAATTCTCTTTCGAATAGCGTTTACAGAATTAAAATCAGACTTCTAGATCAAAAGTTAGGTAAGGATAGGATGAATTTCAGAAAATTTTGAAAAAGTAATGGCCTTTAAAAAAAATTCGGGTTAATAGAATTAGTATCCATGGCCTGTTCTTGCGCTGCTAATATTAAGCTCTTTGTCTCTCTCTTTGATAAACCACATTGCAGTAAATCCCAAGAACTTTCCTCTATTTAATATCTCTCCAGAATTTTCCATGTAACCATATAGTTTCAATTTACTCTTGTCTTTCCTTGTCCTTCTGAATCCTAGAATTCTACTTATCCTTTCCTTCAATCTTCTCCCTTTTCATCTTAAGATCTTGTAAAACCGATAATAAAACTTTTCACTAATTAATAATAATAATAATAATAATAATAACCTTAGGGGTACTAATTATCGCGGGTAATTATTTTTGCAAGTAAAAAAAATCGTGTTTCGTGGGTATTTATTTTCGCGAATGAGCAGTTTTGGCTTTTTTCGCAAATGCCTATTTTTAGGAACTTTTGCAGGTATTTATTCCCGCATTTAAGGTAATTCGACCAAACCTTATGACAATTTACCTTCATTCTAAAAAAGATTACTGACCCTTCGTTAGAATAGTTGACTCCTGTGCACCCACTTAAAAAGGAGTATTAAAATCAAGCGAATATAAAAGAATATTATATTTTATCAAAAAATAAATCCGTTTAAATCACTCTCATCATAGCAACGCTTGAGTAAACGATTTATGAATAAGATTGAGTAAAGATATTACTTAATAGACCAGGTCCCAGGTCAGATTTTAAAAAATTCTAAAAATCAAATGCTCCGCGTAAAACTTTCAAACTGGCATGCGCGTGTGTGCATATAAAATTACAAATAATAAAAAGAGCCTAAATCGAATTCGATTTCGAAAAGTCATAATTCTCAGCGGTGAGTTAAGATTTTTTTTTTCCATTCATGTTTTATATGATGATAGTAGAATATTAACTAATAGATCCTTATATTTGGCTTGCCAACAGGCAACACGCTTGCTTGCGCAAACCTTTAGAATAAAATGTATTAAATAAGTGTTTTTATACAGGTAAATTTACAAGTTCATGACATGTTTAAATGTGTAAATTGCAACGGTGCCCATCACCTGAGTTAAAATGTCTAAAAATACTTAATAATTAGTTAGGTAAATAGGAAAAATAAAAAAGGTGAAAGAAAATTACTCATATCAGTTATAAAATATTTTTTTTTTAATAAATCTAAGATCCTCTACGTTAAAGCTAATTTTGTTCTATAGGGAATACTAAAATACGTCCTTATTTTCTTGAATTGAAATACTTCATTATACGAATCGTGTCGCCTTATTTTACGAATTGTGTTGATATATATTTTACGAATCGTGTCAGCGAATACGTCTAATTTGTGTTTTTTTGTATGTTACGAATCGTGTTGGGTCAAATAATATTTTAACGAATCGTGTTGACGTATATTACGAATCGTGTTAGTACACTGCTAATTCACTACGCTACATGTCAAATAATGAAAAACTTGTAAATTTAAAAGTTAAAATATTACTGAAAAGTTATTTTGATGAATAAGATTTATACTGAACAGTGTAGGAGGACACAGTGGCTAATATACTATTTTTCAGTTTTCGTGGGAGATCCGTCTGCTGGTGTTTCTTGGCAGGTCTTATATTCAAGACTGGAACGCTATATACAGGTAGTATGAAATTCGCAAAAATATGCGAATTCGAATTAAAGTATGCTGCTATATCCATATTCTTACTAAACCATGTTTTAACCAGAAGATGAATTTTCAAACCACCTCAACCCAAAGTAAGTTAAACAATTTCATTGATATCAAAAACGATAAAAAATATTTGTTTGGTTTTTCCAATCTAAAAGATTTACATCACAATAACAATATAATAACTCTGTTTGACATAAAATAACACTAATCAAACTGTGATACAAGTTATTTTTCATTTTCTATTTCAAAAAGGGATTTAATATCTTATTTTAAGATTTAATCCCCCACGCTATATATAAACAGTTTTCTTGTGATTCCTAACGAGTGTTTTGTGAAAGTATTTTATCGTATCGGGATGCTGATATCAATGTTAAAACACTTTATTATGCCAAAAAGTGAAAAAGAGAGATCTGAGACACGTCGAAAGACTGATTCATACCTCATGGAAATTATTTATTGGTTATTCCAAACAAAAAACGTAGGGTTATTTGCAATTTAAAGGTGTTACCGAAACGAAAATACGAGGAGTTTCTATTGATCTAAAATAAGAACAACGCATCACAGAGAGTGTGAAGAGCGTG
>JAUOBW010235321.1:0-12085 GCA_032360285.1 Lepidozona retiporosa | reverse complement strand
AAAATTACTACATAATGTTTCATGCTTTCGCAATTTTTCAAGTAATTTGATGCAATGCTTTTGGAAATATGCAATTAAGGAATTAAATTTATTTTTAACAAATCTTATATAATTTTGAATAATCAAAACTTATAACATACCATATAATTACTCGATAGAAGCCACCTTTTAATTTCAGATATAGCCACATGAGCAGCATCTCTTTTTGGATATCCTAAACATAAAAATACATCATTGTTCAAGCTTTTTTTATTTTTCAAAGTAAAATATTCTCTATGAAATTTGATTGAGATGTTGTAATTCTAAGAAGATATAGTTGGAAGCCTTGGAGGCAAGCAAACCTAATTCTACAGTCAAAAAGCCTGCGAGTTCAATGGGCAAAAAATTCCTGTTGATGTAACATGTAACTTGTCACATTGCGACCATGAGACTATTCTCAATGCTATATTTTGAGAATTAATAATGTTATGGCAGTGAGGCAATAATAGCACAGGTGCTCTAGTAAGTAAAGAATCCTTGTACCTATCAACGAATATTCTGGTTGCGTTTTGATTGTAAAGAGGATTTACAGAACGGGTACCTTTATTTGACATAGATTTTTTTCGTATATAAGCTACCACAACCTTGTTGGGATGGCTGTAGTATTAGAACCAAAAAAATATGTTTTGAAAATAATGTCACCTATAAAAAAACACAAATAGAACCTACCGTATATCCCAGTAGATATGCAGCAAAATACCTATAAAAAACAAGAAAAGCTTATTACAACATCTAGTTTGTGATAGTTTGACGTAATTTTTCATTTGAGAAAATTTAAATATTTTTTTGGAATGCAAGCTTTCCAACATATATGATTTTGGAGATAAGATTAAGAATCTAATGCGTATCATTATTACATTGTGCCACTAAAACTACTAAAACACAACTTTAATATACTAACAATGCTTTTAATGCCATGTTGAGCCATTGTGTCAAGAGCACTTTTATAACATTTCATGAGTATTGTTGCATCCTTATTCTTTGGACCAACAGTATGGATGATATCTAAACAATAAAAAATAAAATTTAATTTTTCACAATAAAATTGTCAGTGGGGAAGAGGGAAGTGGAAACTGTAAACATACATGTTGATTAAATTTATTTAAACAGTACTAAAGAACTCTCAAATTTCAATATATACACACAAGAAAGGCTGAATAACAATACACTCCCATTTAAACCCACTATATGCAATTGATATGTTATACAGATTGAACGATAACTAGCGAACAATAAAAACAGTAAGAAAATCTTTAAAAAATACTAGAGCATTGTCACACTACTCCAGTACTCCATAAAGCGCTACCAATATGGTCCATCACTCCTAGTGAAGAGCTACCAACACTAACATTCAAAACATTTCTCACTTGACATACATATTAATTTAAATTAAAATAAAAGAAAATGACAAATTCGGTTATAAAACAAACAACAAGGAAATCTTAAACAATACTAGAGCATTGCCACATTACTCTAGTACTTCATAAAGCGCTACCAATATGGTCCACCATACCTAGTGAAGCGCTACCAACACTGACGTTCAAAACATTTCTTACTAGCATACATATAAAAAAAAAAGAAAAAAATCGATACCAAATATGAATTGAACATTACGCAGATTTCCGTAACTCATACATATGGCTTAGGTACAAGTCGTTGGAATCTGGAATGTCAATAGGATCAGGTGTCGGCCACGTGTAAGCATCCCCTGCTACTTTAAAGTCACCCACCATTCATATTCAGTGGTTTGTTCAACAGGTAAAAAGACAACCATGGTGGAAGCCCCCTGTGAACTGCTTCTATTAAGGACATCGGAAATGGAGGAGTGTCAATCCCCAGACTAGTGAGCAAACTAATCCTTCCTGCATTAATGTGTTCAACAGGTAAAAAGACAACCATGGTGGAAGCCCCCTGTGAACTGCTTCTATTGAAGACATCGGAAATGGAGGAGTGTCAATCCCCAGACTAGTGAGCAAACTAGTCCTCCCTGCATATATGTGTTCAACAGGTAGGTAAGAAGACGACCAAGGTGGACGCCCCCTGTGAACTGCTTCTAACAATAACATCAGAAATGGAGGAGCATTAATCCCCAGACTGAGTGAGCAAACTAGTCCTTCCTACATACATACATTTTTCTTAACATATCAATTCCTGATGGAACATTAGGCATTGACTTTATCTATAGTCAATGTCAACCAATAAATTAAAATAGCAATATAAAATAAGGTTTAAAAAATTGAATTACAGGTTAGAAATTCTTCTGTTTCATGAATTCTCTTTAAAAATGTTTCTTTAGATTTACCCTGCTCACATTGCTGAGAGATAACTGTTTCCAGCACAGTCTTATGATGGTATCCTAATTTCAAAAATTTTACATTGGAAACATTAATTGCTTTGTTAAAGTATAATTTTTTGTTCGACATATATGTGCTACCCAACGTGTATTTTGCTTTGAAAAATACAAAAGCATATCTTTACATTTTGTTATGTTATAAATCGTGTCATTATTTAGTTTTAAAGACCAATCAAGTGTTTCTAAGAGGGTATTATCTCCTTTTCTTGCTGCCTCCTTTGCAAGTTTAATTTCCTTATCGGATGATTTTCTATTAAACCCTCCTCGAACAAGTCGCCTTAAAAAGTTTGTATTAACAGAGTTTATTTTTGAAAATTGTGCTTTAGTTAAAGCCTGTGTTTCACAGCAATACGTCAACCTGCTTTTAATATAGACATCATAAAACTTTATTCTAGTTTAATTTTATAGTTGCATAATATTGCATTTGCGAAAATTTAGAATTTGCCATGCCAATGTTTAATTCTATATCAGCAACACCTGGTTCGTTTAAAGAAATTGTAGAACCAAGGTATTTAAAAGATTTTACATTTTTCAATTTTGTATTATTAATTGTTATTATTTTTTCTGGATAAACTTCTATTTTGAAATTTAGTATCATAGTTTTAGTTTTGCCTATGCTAATTATTAGACCAAAGGTTGTCAGAAGTTCAGAGAGAATATTAGCAGATTGTTGTAATTTGTCAAGACTATCAGTTGGTATAACTAAGTCATCTGCATAACCTAGCCAACGATAAGAACCTTTCCCGTTTATATGATTCGCCTCGTATAGGATCATTGATCCCATAGTTGTATTCTAAACCAGGATTTTCAAGTTTTGCATACTTGTATTCTAAACCAGGATTTCAAGGTTTGCATAGTTGTATTCTAAACCAGGATTTCAAGGTTTGCATACTTGTATTCTAAACCAGGATTTCAAGGTTTGCATGATGGGTATAAATGCGCATTATGTAGTCCAGATACAAATTAAAAAGGTTTGGTGATTCTGGACCACCTTGCCATACACCAGAGATTTGGTAGTGAAATAATCAGATTCACCTTTCATCACAGATTGAGTTTTCCAATAAAATTATTCCATAATACGGACACAATTATATCACTTGGTTCAATTCGATTAATACGCTGTGAAACAACCAGGTTCTAACACACCAGTCATATGCTGCGGTAAGGTCAACAAAAAGTAAATAAATATCTTGGTTTAGTCGCGAAGAAATATTTTGGATAATCTTAAGGAAAATATTGCATCCGAACATCCATAAAATTGACGGAATCTGAATTGATTGTGAAGAAGTTGTTGATTATACCATGGTTTTATACGCTCCAGAATAATAGATATGGCGAGCTTTAAGAAGGTATTACTACCAATACTTAAGCCTTGATAATTCTTTTGATCTTTCTGAGAACCCTTATTTTTATAAAGACCAGTGATTGTTGTTTTTCTCCAAATATCTGGAATCACTATATTACTCCATATTTCAAAAACAACATGAATTGATTCGATATATTGTGTTGATTGACATATGGTTTTAAGAATTCAACAGGGATATCAGTTGCCGCTTTTTTATTTTTCATTTTTTTGTATCGTGGTTTCGATCTCTTGTATGGTAGGAGGTGCACATACTCTAACATCTATAGTATATAGGTCGTTGTCTTTAATTATATTTAATAATTTAAGACGCTGAATAAATTCTGGGGATTAGACTGGCCTTAAAAGATTGTTTGGTTGGCGTTTCCCGACCGACTGTGAATAAAATCTGCCTACTGTATTATTTTTTTCCAAAGTAGCATATTTACCTATTGAAACATTTTTTTAAGGAGTTAAATATTGCCAAAAACCTACTGTAATATTTTTTATTTATAAAAATATTGCCTACTTGAAATCTTTTTATTTGTTAGTTAATGTTAAACAAGCAAAGCATTTGACTGGTTCCCCGATAAAATTTGTATTTACTTTATTTGTATAAACATGTGTACAAAATTTCCCTACAAAAAGGCATTTGGTTTTTATGCTCACATACACAAAAGTGCCTGGTACTAGCCATGCGTCAAATTTACTATAGAATTTACTATAAATTATTCCAAAGTTATGAGTGAAATAATATTCCTTACTATATACAGTCCTCTCGTTTTCGCGTACGTGTTTGCGTACACGTTCACCAGCACATAGGCAAAACCATTTTGCGTACGCGATTATTTACGTAGACAAATTTCACGACCAAGTCGTTTCTAATTTATAACCTAAAATAGCTACGCAAAAACGTACGCCAAAATCCAAAATTGAATCTGACGTACGGGATTTTTTACGAAGACAAACTTTTCTAAAATGAGAAGACTGATATATTGTGGCAATATTTTTCTTTTTGCGCGGGCTTCATACTCACATAACTTGACATAATCTGAGATCACTTGAGAAACAAAGATTTTTCAAAAAAATAAAACAATATTTTAAGCTACTTATGAGCCTAACTTGTTTTTACAGTGATGACTCCCCTCAAAAATTAAAAACTTGTAATAAATACATGTGTAGTTCAGATCTGACACATGTATATTTAAAATTATGTTCAGGGTACTTCTCCATTTCAGGGAGTTTCAGGGGTCTTGTGACTTCCAGGAGATTGTGCTTTAAAAGGGGGTTTTCTAGATTTTTGAGAAGGGGGCAATGTCCAAAAACAGAGTTTAAAAATAAAATTAGGGTACTATGCCCTTAAAACTGTGAAATTATTTAATCGATACCCACCCTGTTTATATTTATTCCAAACCAAACTAATTTCAAACTACTTACAACTGGCACTTTTCATTTCATAAGCTAAAAAAATAAAAATTCAATTAAGTCAGTTTTAAATATTACTCATGCTAATATATTATACCATAAATTAGCAGATAGGTATGTATCAGATTTAAGGTGCGGTCCAAGGGCCCTGTTTTCACAAGGTAACACGGTGGTATCTATCATTTACAGACTACCCCTTCCCCAAGTTGTGAAACTTGGTTCAGGTACCCATTTACCAATGAAAAATAAATTATCGATAGATCATAACACATTTTGGGCCAAATTGGGAATACGTGACAGGGAATTGAAATATCAACCTATTCTATAGACTAAAATGTTAAATTGTCTGAATGTAGTTGTAAGTTAGTTTAATTCATTATATTCAAGCAGGAACACTTGCATTTTTGCATGGTTGAAGATGTTTCATGAATTTTTTGGATTAAATTTGTATACCAGCTGGTACAGGCAAAAATTTAACTGCATTACAAAGAAATAGAGTTTGTGCTTCACTATGAATAACCAAGCAACCTTGATCTAAAAGAACCTAAAAATTATGATAAAAGTAAAGATTTACTGGACACTAGGATTTTAATAGCATAATATTTGTTTATAGACCTGTTTTAGTGAACTGTGGCTGGAACACAAAATATATATCATTCTAACTTGATTGAAACATTTATAAAAATTTAAAGGACAGTTTTTGAGAAAATTTGAAAAAGGTTGATTTTAGGCTGAAAAACCTGTTTTTGACCGTTATTGGGGGTCTGACAGTGGAAATAGGGGGTAAAATAAGCCCTATATGTTCCTCTAACTTCATGAAAAATTTTAGAAAAATTTAATGATTGGTTTTTGAGAAAATTTTAACATGTTTTTCGGTCCCAAAATGACCTGTTTTTGGTCATTTTTGGGGAATTTTTTTAAAAATGAGAAAAAACACGTCTAGCTATTATGATAATGAAGTACTAGACAAAATTTCAAAAAATTTCGATCAACAGCCTCCGAGATATAGATTGTGACGGACTGACTGACGCACCAGACAAACGTGAATTTATAGGACCCTTGTCGGCTTTGCCGGGGGTCCAAAAAGCTGCTAGTAAAAACAAGGTTTTTGATTTCCACGATGTGAATTAATTGGTGTTTTTTTATTTCATATATTGCCAGAGATTACACAACTTTTAAAAAATGAAATAAATAAAAAAATAATTAAAAAACAATTAATATATAAGTCTCTACAAACACAACATTTAAAAAAAAACATAAAAAATATTTAACTAAACCTGAAGTTATCTTTGCCATTCCTGGTTCACAACCATCCAGTGCTTCACATGCTTCCGATAAAAGAGGACCAGCGCATTTGTGGATATGTCCATCAACTATAAATTATATAAGATTATATAACCTTAAATAAAAAATGATGGAAATAATATACCTTCCTTATTAATCTAAGAATAACTAGAATTTGTAATGATTATTTATAAAACTGAAAACAATATAATCATATTTTCCTTTATCATGGCGTCCTAGGGGGTTGGTCCCCCCCCCCACTTAGAGGCTATTCCCCCCATCTGGGCTTCCCCCAGGCAGTCGTAGTAAAACTATCCCCCCACCTGAAACGCGCGGAGCCCCCACCTAGAACACAAGTCGTGTACCATTTGTAACCCATGATATGAACAAATTTAATGAAATATTAAAATAAGATACTGTCAACAAAAATTAACTCTTATTATTATGTTTTAGGCTAGATATAAGGGAAAAAATGAACTTATCCCCCCCATCTGCGAAAAAAAAGTTATCCTCCCCATCTGGGCTCCCCCCCCAGGGGCACCTGAAATTTGGGGTCCCCCCTGAGAACAAATTTTGGTTCCCCCCTATCTTCCTGGGGGGGGGGAGGACGCCATGTTTATACTGTTAATTTAATAGCAAGATAACCAATGCATAACGATGTAATAATCACGGATGAACAGACTCCTTTTTTCAATACACCGGAGAACGACAAATAGACTCAAATAATATAACATAAAAAATGAAATAAAAACAAACAAAAACTTACTCCCTCCTTTCATTTCGAGACGTTCATTGGCTAAATAAAATTGTTTAATATGATAAATTTTATATAAAGGTTTGCGTAAGCAAGCGTGTTACCTGTTGGCAAGCCAAATAATCAGAAAAATGGACTTAGTGAATCAATAAAATAAATCTATAATAAAAACTGATCATGAATGGACCTTTAAAGAATGGAAATTTAAAGGATAAAAAACTGTAACTGTGGAAGAATTAAGGTTAAATGCCTATGGTGTTCTTTTAATTTTTTAACATATTCACATATTAATTGTAAGTCAAAATCTCATTTTTTCATTTTTGTGAAAGGTTGGGAAGAATAAATACAACAACTACTAATGAGTTAGACCCTGAGATGAATTATGACCAAATAATTAATTGACAGATCGCTAAGAACCGCATAATTATGCAATAAAAAATTTTGATGAATTCTAACTAAATCTGCTTCCAGTAATATAATATATAGATAATCGATATACACACGATATTAACAAATGTGCGACTGCGTCCAAATACGTACTTCGTTTTCGTTTACGATGAGTATGTTGTATTAAACCATTTTTAGTTGAATTTACAGGTAAAAATTAAAATTGAAGATACTCTGGTAACAAATTAAATAAATGTGAATGTCAGACAAAATATATTTTTATAAAAAATGGAATTCTGATATAAATTTTGTTAATGTTACATTATTAGCTAACTAACTTCTTTCGTCCCGAGTATGACCTTAAACTGATCACTTATGGCCAGGGGATGGTTGTTAGCCATAGTGAAGGCAAGTCTCCTAGTGTGTGGACCCAGGATAAAAGGACCCGGTTCCCTGCAATTATCAAAGTTGGTGTTAGGAAGGGCATCCAGCTGTAAAATCTCGCCACATCAGATTAATGATTATGCCTGTCTGTAACGCATATTAATATGGAAAACGCAGACGTAAATAAACGTATATGATGATGATGATGATGATTAGTATCATAAAATTTTCTGGACAATGAACATAACTAACATGAAAATTAGCAACATGACAGAAAATGATAATGTAAAATGCATTGCTGTGGCAACTGGTATTGAACAATTGATTTAATTAATTTCATGTTACTTTAGTATCAAAATTCCTGATTATTTCTGAAATCATAATATATTCTCTAACTAACTCCGCATCGGTTAATACAACATGCAATGAAAGTTGGCCACAATTGCATATAGAATAATCATTTCACTGGATTAAACATTGTTTTTATGATTTCTTCATCGTTACGAAAATATCATATAGTTTCTAATTAAGTTGTTACCACTGTGTTGTTTTTCTTTTGACCATTAAATACATACTAATGAACCTAGAAACACTTCTATGTATTTTTTACGATAGTATTAGCAAGAAAATTAGCAGAGTAACAAAATGTTACTTTTGTATCATATGACTTCTACTTAAGGTTAGTGGTTTAACGTTTAATTTTCCCTGTAATTGCCCCAATTTACTGATTTTCAATAAAAATTGGTCAAGTAAAAAAATATTAAAGTATTAGCAGAAATTGTGTTTTCAATGTGTTGTGTTGTGTGGCATTGGTCGCCTCGTAGTCTGTGAGTGTATTTTGAATTGACCAATATTTTTGTTTAGGTATACATGTGTGTGACTGCATGTATATATGTTCAATTGGAAAAAAACTACAAACACAGTCACACCCATAAGTAGACAGGGGGATTTGGGTATCCTCACGAACATCATTCTCTTTAATAACGAAAACGTTAGGTCTGAGTATGAACATAATGTGCATAATAACAAATGGATATAATATACTGACCTCCATTAACAACAGCTTCAACTTGAACATCATTTACATCTCCATGGTAGATTTCTAACAAGCCACCAAGCCTTTAAAAATACCAACAAAATAAATTCAAGCATATAATGACACCAATTTGAACAGGCAAATATTTACTAGAACCCTGGATAAAAGTAATATCGATAACGCCAAAATTTCTGTTTCAAATCTTAAAAAACGCATGCAAGATCAAGGAGCCACTGTTAAAAAAATGAAGAAAACCATCTCACCCACGTGTTTTAATAAACAAAAATCCAGAAATTAGTATTAAATACTAACTCAGTTGGGGGAAACCGCAATACACTGTGTATACTTAATATACTACGTATAGTGCAGGCCATAATATAAGGAACATATCGTCAGACAACATGTCCGACAGAATTTAAATATTTCCTTTTATAGTGATCAGACTTTTACATCATGCTGACAAACATATTAAAGGGATTGTTCACTGAAAAAACAAGTTGGGTCCATATGAAAGAGCATGAAAAATTACACGAGAATATTTTATTTTTTTGAAATATTTTCATTGGTTCTCAATTGAATGCTCAATTGAAATTTCTTAAAAATTGTATTTTGTGAAGTTTTCTCACAGAATAAATCATGATAGCTACTTGGGTCGTTCTCATCAAATCTTCCCTAGAGGAGGGTGACAATTTTGAAAAACTGATGTCTGGAAATGTGGTAAAACCCAATAAAATCATAAATTAGATATGTTATATTTTAAGAAAATATTAAGAAATTTTTTTTTCACCGCCATTAAACGGTTTATCCTTCAAAAAATGTCCCATACGTTACAGTGACATAAGAATCAATAATTGTTTATAAACCCTATCTATATTACAAGTTATGATATTTTTACTTTTAAAACATAGTCAGACATCATAATCAATACCTATAAACACTTTCGTATATCATTTTTTCTATTCGAATAAGCTTAAATAAACGGTGAAATAAACTGGAACTAAGTTATAAATAGCAAAATAAATTACAAAATATATTAAATTACCTATAAAAGTAAGAATTACTAGAAATTTGTTTATTATTTGGATGAAAACTGGATTTAATGAGATTTTACTTGCTAATACGAAATTTTGTTTTAAATTGTTACTTACCTGCTTATTTACAAACATAAAGTGTATTTTTCCAACTATTAAGAGTGTACGATATAGAAAGTCATTATATCATCAGTAATCAAGAATCCACAATATTTTTTGCAGAGAAAGAAATGCTAAAAATAATGTAACGTATGGGACATTTGTAACGTATGGGACAATCAATCTTCATAGTTGGAATACTTATGATTGGCAATGTTATTTCAAATCAAAATAATGTAATATAACACCCCTCACTAAGGTCTTTATACCATATGAATTTTATTGGATGAAGTTGAGAGGAAATTTAGTTACGAAACAAAGCGTTCTGTAACATATGGGACAAATCCGTCCGTAAATTCCAATCGTATAAACAAATTTTGCTAATAAAGCAGTTGAGAGAATGTAGCAAAAAAAAAATGTAGTTTAAATGAAACACATAATGACTAAGGAAACTAAAAATAATAGTAATGACATAATTAGCTCTTATTTGCAATATTTTTATTCGTAATAGTCATGGTACAAAAAACCCCTAAAACACTGACCGCGCAGTTTTTGTGGAAGAAACATGCATCTATGTATCAATTAACCTTTGATTCGATGGTTAACGATAAATTCAAAGCTTTATCTAACATAAAAAACGGTGATTATTGTTATTTTTATATATAATATTGTGAAAATAACATGTGAAATACAACATTTGAAGATAACCGTGTAACGTATGGGACATTTTTGGGTATAAAAATTAAAAAAAAAAAAAGTTTCCAATCTTTTGATATGAATTTTGTGAAAAAAATCTCCGCTTGGATTTCCGACGCGAAAAAAAATAATCCGCTCAGATATACATTGTCTTCCACCGGGGGGTAACAGATTAAAAATGCAATAGCCCATTTAGTAAGGTTTAGTAAGGAATCTAACACATGGATTTAATTTTCAAGAGAAGTATTTAAGCTATCACACTGAAATTTTAATATGTGTTGTAAAACCAAATTCCTCAATTATATTTAGCTAAAAAGATTTCCACATTTATTTAGATCTGATAAAATCAAGCTTTTTATCGAATAAATGGTCTAAGATCTGATTTAAACGATGACAGTCACCCGATCAGGAGATTTTCTTGATCAGGAGACAATATGTCGCCTGTTCAGCAGACAGTCACCCGATCGGGTGATTTGAAAAGTTGCAAAATGACACATAAATATCATGCATGGGGTGATTTTAGCTCAAAATTATGTTTCCTCGTGAAATTTAACTTGACTTACCGCGATCTCTGAAAAATTTTCACTGTAAACTTTTAGACTAGCTGGGCATATAATGAGACACAATGAGCCCGCAAACAAAGTTCTTTTTTGGAATCCACCTGGAAATCGCCGGCGAGGTAGGCCTTCAATAACTCATAATCGGCAAGGATGCAGGCATGGAAGAACGTGATATTATCACTACCATGAAAAACAGGCCCGAATGGTCAAAATTCATCATGTCATCTTGCAGTAGTCACTGAAGGTGACTACTGCAAGATGACCTAAAAAAAAAAAAAACTTTTTCTTTTAACCACTTTATTTTGTAAAATAAATGAGCAGATAACAAAACTGCTATTTATATGATAAATTGGGTTAAGAATGAAAGAGATTATCATCATGCTATTTCTCATATAATGTCAACCGATCGGGGGCTGTCTCCCGAACATAAGACATATTGTCTCCCGATCGGGAAAATCTGCCGATCGGGTGACTGTCATCATTTCGAGAAAAATCCAATACAGATAAAACTGTGAAAAGGTGTATTTTATCATATTTACATTCATTTAAGAGTATCTACAGGGGAGTATGTTCTACCTAGTCAGCCAATTGATCCAGTGATCATAAGTAATGAGTCCTTAAGTAAGTAAGTAAGTAAGTAAGTAAGTAAGTAAGTAAGTAAGTAAGTAAGTAAGTAAGTAAGTAAGTAAGTAAGT
>JAUOBW010235210.1:0-12094 GCA_032360285.1 Lepidozona retiporosa | reverse complement strand
TGAACGGATGTCTAGATCTGGCTCGGACAGACACACAGACGAACGAACGGACAAGGGTGATTTCATAGGACCCCTCTCGGCTTTGCCGGGGGTCCAATTAAAAAAAAAATAAAGAACAAATTTCAAGAAAATTTTAAAAACATTTATTTTAGGAGTAAAAACCCTGTTTTTGGACAAATTTAGGAATCAGTACCGAAAAATAAGGGCTATCGGCAGGTGATTATATTGGTCAAAAGTTTGTAAAAAAAACTAATGAACGGTTACTGAGAAAAAGTATTACGAACGAACGGACGAAACAGACATGGGTGAATTTATACGACTATGTCGGCTCTGCCGGGAATCAAAAAATAATAATAAACTGTAATGTAGCGATTATTGATTTAACGACTTACATGTGCGCGAACAACAATTAACAGACATTTAATTATAGACGCCCATGACATAAACTGCTGTAATAGAAATTTATTACAAATTTCTGCATTTCCTGAGTTACAGCCAAACAATAAAAACATGGCTACGCACTAGAGAAATATTCTTTATTAAAAAATATATTTTAATAACACACACATATTTATAAATTCATTAATACAAAATAATTCTTGTAATAGGTTTAATATTTAACCCTATTTTGCATGGGATTTTTCAAACCCCCATTGTCTTAATTTGACGTCAAATGTCAAAGAATTAAACCTTGTTTGTTTACTACAATTTTTTGTGCCAAAATTGAGAATTATTCACTAAACTTGTTTTATTTGTTGAAAAACATCGATTTACCTTCAAAAAAACATTGATTATACTACAATAACATAAATATTTTGATGGTGTAAGCATTGTTTTCGAAAATATCGAAATTTCGCTATTTTTGACACTAAATTGGCTATAATTTTATTCAAAGAGTTATTCAATATGATATTTGGTATACTAGTCTGTAAGAACAGATTGGAAATATAATGTGTTTTATTAGATTTTTAGGCATTTTTGGAAAAAAAAAAGTTTTTTTCTTCTGACCCCCTTTGAGACTCACCTTTCCATGGGCGTATAATGCCCAAATTTTGGAAGCATAAAAGGTAAATGATAATAATATTAAAAGTCGAAAAGTTTCAAAACCAAACGAAAAGTTTGTCTAAAGTTATTTAAGAAAGTCTGGTTGAGGGTGGTAATTTACCCCCCATGCAAAATAGGGTTAAGAATAGCATTTAAGAACAATGACTACATATTAAACATAATATAATATATATATATAAACATAATATATTACTTAATAATATATAATTTACATACAAATTACAGGAAGACATAATTTAAAAAAATATTCTCAGTTCCGTTAAATCTTTTAGCAAATAAAAATACAATATTTAAAAAAAAGTTAGACAATCGATAAAATTGTGAAAGAATTTATTCAATTTATTTTTTAAATACTAAACCAAAGTGCAAAATTAAAAAAAAGAATAATACACAGATTTTGAATATAAACTTTAGTTACACATAAAATATTAATATGACCAACGCCCAAATTATTTTTCTGTATTACCCCTTTGCCATAATCATTAATCAAACAATAATTTACGACAACCATATGGGTCAGAAGTTTCACTCTTCTATGCTCCTATTACTTCATGCAAAATTTCAGAAAAAAGTAATGGACAGATTTTGAGAAAAATACAAAAACATTGATTTTAGACCCAAAAACCGTGTTTTAAATAAAAATGTGAGACACACAGTCAAACATAAGTGAATTTATTACATTCCTTTACAAGCTATTGTTTCAGGAACCAAAGGTTAATGACAAAGAACTTTAAAACAGTTGGCAACTCATGGAAAATCGAAAAACAACAAGCGTTTATTAATTTAAAGGGACTGATCACTAAAAAAATAAGTTTGTCTCATATTTTGTCATATGAAAGAGCATGAAAAATATCATAGAATTTTTTTTCTGGAAAAAATTAAAAGTTTTCTCAAGTTAAGCTCATTTTAAGACTATAAAGGGAACCCCAAGAGATTTGACAAATTTGGCTCAGAATAAAGTCCTTACGAAATAAAATAATATGCTTTTTCAGCTGTCGAAATCCATGACGGCATTCAGCAATTGCTGTCGAGAATGCTGTCGAGTTACTTCGTGCCGACAGCAAATTTTTGCAGACGATTAGTATTTAGAAAAAAAATCAATAACATTCTGGAAACCTTAGGAAACATTATTGTTCATGTTTATACTACAAACAACATAAAATATAGCAAATTAAAATAACGAATAACAAATCGCCTTTTTCATTCTCACTAATTATAAGTGTAGAAAAATGGTTGTACGTATATCTGATAGTGTGGCAAAAATGCCACCAAATTTGCCGTCGCAAAACTATATAACGACGGCAATATTATGTTATGCTAATTTCGAGGCTGCTTTTTATTTCGTTGAAAAATATTTGTCCGTTCTCAAGATATGATCAATTTATTGAAAGTGAAAGTGGGCATGATGACATCACAGTGCATAGGTTGATGACATCAATTTTTAGAATTAGCCTTTCCAGTATGAATTAAATAAATATTTTATAACAACATGTTCCAGCCAATAGTATTTGTTAAGTTAGAAAAAATCCAATCAATAGCTTTAACATTTGTTTGGTTAAAAGGAAACTAAATATCTACTGAAACACTGTTATGTCATCAAGCAATACATAGTTATGTCATCAATCTAACTTTCACTTTCACTAAATTTAATATATCTTTAGAGCGAAGGAAATTGTTTTGACGAAACAAAAAGCATTGAACTCTTATTCTGAGCTAAACATGTAAAATAACCTGGGGTTCCCTTTAATGAGTATTTTTTTCAATATGACGTAATTTTTGATGACGTCAGCAATATGTGTAAAATAAATCGGTAAAAATCGTGTTTTTACCCATTGTAACTAATATCTTAAAAACTTTTGACATCTTATATATATGGTTTTTATTTTGCTATTCGAATGTAATCAAGGGTTGTATCTATAAGGAATCTGTTTTTTGCGATTTAGGTCATTTTGAATATTTTTTTTTATGTGAAAATGTGAAATTTTTGCAAATGTGTCACGTCCAAAATTGACTTTATGGACTTTTCTTTTTTACAATTCATGACCGACATAAAATTTTAGGAAAAGTCATGAAAGGGATTTTCATATTTATGTAGTGATTTACACGCTCTGAGTCCTGGTAAATATTCAATAATCTGTTTTTGATCCGTCTTTTGATATTGTAATGAGTCTTGATTGATGGTATCGAGTTTTTTATTTGATGCGGTAATGCTTTGAATAAACGTTAATATGATTATAAATAAAAATAAAGGGGTTTGCTAAAAAATTTTATTTTTAAGGTTCCTCTGTTAGATAGTTTAAAAGAGGGGACGTTATTTATTGAAACGTTTCGTTTTGTTTAGTATTTTTTTTTTTTTTTTTAGGTTGTATTTATTATCATATTAACCTCTTATACACAATATATATCACTTTATCATTATATTTCATAGATATTTTAAAATTAAGCGGTTGATGAAGAGAAAATATATTCCAAATTTTGGGTGCTAAAAATTAATTTAGTTGATTGGTATGAGAAATATGAGATTCGCAAATACTTCATTCAATATTAAATTTATTTGTATCCATTTAGGTCGTCAAAGATGTATATGCTACACTTCTAAAAATTGCGGTAGGTACTTAATTGAATATTCTCTTGTATGCGTTTTTTATTTGGTAATTAGTTTGGAGTTAGTTAAAGGTTTAAAATTTACTTATGGTATTTCGAACTTATTGATAGATTTATAGGAAAAATCATTTTCAATTAAAAAAGGACGAAGAATTCATACGTTATATAACCAGGTCAAAAAATATCCCTCTGAAAATACCAACAATATATTTAAAATACCCAGTGTAAATTTTACTATCATTCAAGTTTTAAAAAAATTTGTTTTACAAGTTATATTTACTTAGTATAGAGGAGGTATGTTTTTCATATCCCAAAGAAACTGTTACATTTAATTTTCAACCGTATAATCAATATTTGCAGAAAATTCTTTAATTTTCAACCTTACCATCAATTTAGCTGAAATCTATAATAGAGTTTCGCATTTTTTAAAGGAATAATGCTTTATTTAACGTTGGATAAAAGATACAAATAGTCGTAAGGTCAAAAGTACAAAATATTATCCGGACTAAATCAGACTAAAAATCATCGATTAGTTTCACTGCAACTATATGTTGCCAATTCGAGAGAAGTTTCAAATCACATTTTTTGGTAATTAAAATTTGGTAATAAATATACCAATGAATTTAATTTTAATATTAATGATATTGTCAAGCAACTCACCGACGGTTAAATTATTAGGTGTCGTTATCGATAATTAAGTGTTATGAATGGCCTTTGAGAATAAGGCGTAATCTTACCCACTCGAGAAAAAAACAAAGTTTTGTACCATCGCTATCGTCCTTTAATGGTAAACTTTTGTGGTAAAAACGGCAATAGTCTCATTAGCAAAATTCACAAGAGCGCACTCAGAGTTGTTTTGAATGATGTATCTTCACCATTAGAAGACGAATTAAAAAGATTTGATGGAAACAACATCCATCATGCTAATTTGTGTTAATTGTTCATTGAAGTATAAAAATCAGTTACCTTACTGAATCCTACATTCATGTAGTACATATTTTTACATAAGATTACTTTATAAAATTTGAGGCTAGTAAATCTTTAAAAATGCAATCCATTAAATCTTCTTTTAGTCAAAACGCAGTCGATTTTAAATGTTTCCTCGCATGGAATCGTCTACCAAAGGTATTAAAGGAAGTGATTCGTTAACTCAATTTAAAACGGGTGTTAGCAATCTTAAAAAGTTATATTACAGCTGTAAGATTTGTACATAGATATTTTTACTTTAATTTTAATTTATTTCTTAGCTTTTTTCAATGTACATGTAGGATAAATTTATTTAAACAGTTTTCTTAACCTTTCTTCTTTAATAAAACACGAAGCACAAATCACCAGAAATATCCGAATCACATTTCCTATAACTATCAATGATGTTTCAAAAAAAAATAAAAAAAACATTATTTTAAACCAGACCTGAGCATTGCCACACTACTCAAGAACTCCATATAGCTCTACCTATACGGAACAAAAAACCTCGTGAAGACATGCATCCTGAGAAAAGTAGAGAAAAGTAGAGAAAAGAGAATGACTAGTGTGTGGGATTTTTCTGTTTTAGTAAAAAGAAGGTTGTGTACGTTCAAATCCAACAATGGTCATTTATTAATTTATCAGTATACATTATACAGGGTACATATGTGCTTCTTAGTAGCTTGTGGCTTATAATATTTAAAACTTAAATCAAAATTGCCAGCCAACCCACCTAAAAAATGAAGCACCCCTTTCGTGTCAGCCCACCTTAGAAAACGATTTCTTTTTCAAACCCCCCTTTTTTAGATTTTTTTGAAAATGTTCAGCCCCCCCTCATTTTAAAAGAGGGGGATAGAAACTATTATGAAGTATTGGGAACAAACAAACTGGTAAGAACTACAAGCAAACCTGAACAACACACAACACTTCTGGTAGAGAGGTTTGATCTGGATCGATGGGTCCCAACAAACAAAACATATGATGCGCTGGTGCATCGGATATCAACTGCAAATCATTTGGAGTGTTCTAAACAAAATCATACACATTAAAATAATAACATCAGAATTGCTTTAACTTGCCAGTGTCAATTTATTAAAATAGGTTCTATAATATACTACGTTTACTAGGATACAATACGAGGACATTTTTTATCATTAACAAGAAAGTGAAGATTTCTGTCCATAATTGACCTAAATCCAAAAAAAGCAGTAAAGCAGACATATTCTAAAAAAACTAGTCTAAAATTACAGTTATATCTTCTTATATGACAGAGAGCAGTAAATTATATGGAAACCATGCTTTTTGCATACCAATAGCCGTGTCAAACTAGGAGGAACTTCTTTCGCTATCGACTCTCCGAATTTCTCGATATTTTTACGGCACACGATACTCTGAACAAATAAATTCATCAGCAGCCCTCTGAATTAACGTCGGCATTCAGCATTGCCGACGTAGATGCCGACGTTGTTTCGATGACGTCGGTTAATCTCATGCCGACGTTAATAAATAGTTTTAAATTAGAAGGCTAAGTAAAATGATAAAACATTTCAACTAATTGTTAGAGTTTTTCATTTAATATAATATGCTTGCTATTTATTCCCTTCTTTATTTTTTGTTACAATAATTTTTCAAAGATAAATTAGGTCGCCGACGTTGTGCCGACGTAAAATCTAAATAATTGGATCTACGTCGGCATATCCTTGCCGACGTCGATTTCCTTAAATTCAGAGGGCTGAACTTCTGAACATTGTTGCATGATCCCAGCGTTGATATCATTTGGTATATCTTGTACAACACTTTCTTCAATTTCTGGCTCATCCACGTCCTCACTTTGTCGCGTGAACTTCGTCTAAACAGTCAGAAATGGCATGAAAGGATGCGAAGACGTTGATTTCGTTGCAAGTGGTAACAGCCTTTTCAGGAATTATCTGACTTGCCCTTTTTCTTGGAGCTGAAGCGATCTTGAAAGACGAGAAAGTCCGTTCTCTATACTTTATTCCATCGATTGTGTTATACAAATCCTTCTCTATCTCTATAAGATGTTTGGTTACATTTAGTAGATGTTTTAGCGCCGTTTGTTCCAATTTAAAAATATAATTTTTTTCTCCATTGCATAATTGTACAATTCGCATGATCAATTCTGGCTTTGTACCCTCAGTGATGATATTGTGGGAATTCAAAATGTCCTTCAATGCAAATACGGACAGTTTTGACAATTGTGCAGTTTTGTTTGGGATACTACGCAAGTTACCGCTGTAGCTTAGTGGATCTTTTGGGACGGTCTTGTTTTGAGCTTTGGTGATATTGGCGACCATTGCGTGTTTTGAAACCGCTTTATGGGGTAAATTCATTGATCTTGATATATTTTGGAGAGCTACAATGTCGTTTTCAATATCCAAATTTTGGTGTCTCCATTTTTCTTTTTCTCTGTCATTTTTAAAGGATTCAACAAGGCCGTTCGTTTTCTGTTTCCAGTATAGTGAAATATCAGCCTCTGTCACCATCGACAATATCGAAAGTGAATGTATGACATCATTACTTGGGTTAGGGAAGAGACAGTACGCTATGTCGAAAATCTTTGTTGGACGGAATGTACCAGGAATATCATACTCGCCATTTGGTACAGCTTGACGAACTTCGAATGGTAAGTAATGCAATTCTCCGGTCGCAGCCCATCTAACAAAATCTGGCAAAGGGAGTTTTTCATAACGATAGTTAATATTACCGACCCAATTTTCATCAACTCGATAAATAGCAGTTGTGTATTTGTCGCAATAGCAGTTCTCGTCTTCGACATTCATTATGATGCTGTAGTCATCGCGATACAATCTCCTTTCCAGTGGCGCACTCAGATTCCATTGATCTTCAATTTCTTGCCAAAGAGCATTGTTTGTAATTGTATATGAGGCGTCACTCTCGTATTTCTTGTCTTCTGATAGGGAAAGAAATTCTCTTAATTCCTTTTCGTCATTAAATATAAAATTTGCATCGCTACCAACACCGCGGAAAGTATTAAATGGCTTTTTACCATATGTAGCTCCTTCAAATGACTCAATTATATCGGAAGCCATTTTCTCCATATTTTCTAAATGTTCCGCGCTCCCAGCCGCGCAATTCTTGTGTATTTGTTTAGAATCATAAATTCCGTGACTACTGAGCATCTCATTTTCGATCGTATGAGCCCTTTCTACGTAATTTTGCTTCGACCAGTACTCCCCAAAGGATTGTGTCACTACTCGATCGAGATTGAGGAAATTTAAAAATCTAACAAGACACATTTTTAATGAAATGTTTGTTGGCTTTTCGGAAGCACCGTTATCAGTAAGAAATATAAAGCAGTTTTTTAGTTTGTTTGTCTTATTGTTGACATACAAATGACGCAACTCTGGTTTAGATAGTAAATACAAAATCTCGTTAAATAACCTAAAGACAGTCTCGCGTTCAAAAAACGAAAGATTTATTAGCGATACAGCTTCCCCAGTCCTGGTAACAGTGAGTAACTCTTGACTGCCAAGGTCACCAATTTCTTTTTTCGATTTAGACGTTACCCTGGTTTCCAAAAACAGGTGGGTCATTGGAGTGCACGCGTTGACCTTGTCTTGCTCCCAGGTGTGGTCCATCAATTCACCATTTTTTCTCTTCCACGTCCTACTCATATTTTGTACTGGGGCCTCATCTCCGAGCACAATCCCCTCTTTTGAATCAACCATTATTTCATGTTGATGTTTGTGCTTGAGATCAGCATAATAATTAGCAGACGCCATAGCATAGTGTGAATTTACCACTAATTTTATTACCTTTGTTCGAGTAGGAGGATGCAAAGAAATGTTGGCATTAACACCTTTGCCATGATGGTGACGTTCTGCTTGTTTGGTCCCTTGTTTGTAATTTTGCGTGTACGTGTAAAGTGTAGATTCTGAAATTTTAAAACCAACAGGTGCTTTCTGCTTCAAGTACTCCAATGCAGTTTTCATTGTCGTCGGACTATTTAATGATCGGTATAATGTACCTGTTGTAAGTCTTGGATGTGATACTAAGCCCCCTCCACCAAGTTCATCCGTATCTCTTTCTCCGAAGCTATATTCAAGGAGGCTTGCTAAAGGTGGAAATTCTGTTGATTTTAACTTTCTGCCCCTGCCTTGCTTTATAATTTGGATCTCTTTCGCCTTTCTTTTTTTTACTACTCGCCCTATCGCTGTTTTTTTAAGTTCGAATTTCTGTACGAATCTTTTATATTTTGGAAAGTTTTGATATGTTCTTTGACATCTTTTCTTGCTCCTATAAAGGACTTTTTTCCTGTCCTCCCACAAATCTTAGACGCATCTCCTGGTCCTGCAATACGTGTTAAAACGGATTTTAAAACATCTCTATCGCGTTTTGTGTCCATGTATTCTAATTCGGTTTCTAAATTTTTACCTAATTTTTCGGTAATTGTTGTCGCTATCTTTGACTCCTTACTACGTTTTTCAAGTGTACTCTTAATTAGCTCTTTACTTTCGCTATTCGAATTGGCTAATATATAAGTCTGATTATTAGCAAAAAACTTTTGAATCGCGAGGTACTTCGATAGTGTATTAAAAGTGTCACTTAACCGAACTGTGGCATTTTTCTGATATACATCACCAAACAATTTCTCTTTAGTTTTACGATATATTTCTTGAGCTTTTGATAATGATATAAAGGAATGATTTAGTAGGGACTCAGCCACAGCAAGAACTGGTTTTAAGTTATTCGATTGGTACTTCGTACCTGAAAGGATATTTTTCTTTATTTCACAGATATTTTCTTTTAATGTTATAACGCAAACCTCCTTTCCTTTATTTTCGTAGTGGGAGTTATTGCTGGAATGTATCTTGCCAACATTTTCGTAGTATTCACGAGATAGTCCGGGGAGTGGAATGAGGCTTCGTTTTTCCATCAGATCATCAAAGAGCTTGTAGGATTTACTTACTTTAGTTTGCGCTGTGTTATGATTACTTCCCTCTATCGAAGATGGCTCTTGAATATAGTTGTCGGACTCTAACATAATTGGATCTGGCTTTATGTTGTCATGATTTTCATTATTTTCGCTTTTGATGTGGCTATTAACAACATTATTGTTATCGGACTCTGAGAGAATTGGCTCTGGGCTTTGTGTTGTCATGATTTTCATTATTTTCTTATTTTACGTGTTTATTAATGACATTTTTGTTATCACACTCTGAAAGAACGGGCTCTAGCTGTGTGTTGTCATGCTTTTCATTATTTTCGTATGTCAGGTGGTTATTAACGGCTTGGTCCGTGCTCTTTAACTGACAAAACCGCAAATAGCACTGCAACGCTGTTTTGGAAAAATCTTAAAAGTCATAATTTCAGGTACCTCGTTGTTGAAGAAATACTGAGAAAATTTGGCCACATGCTTTGTTGAATTCAAGGGCTTTTTTTTATACAGGGAGTCTCCCCAGAAGATCAGTTTATGCTTTACGTCGATGAGATAAAGGATCCAATGTGATCCCCTATTTTCCATATCATCTACTATGTAAAAGTTGCCTTCCTTATTCCCTATATTCGCCACAATAAAGAGATAATCCAAAGATTTAACTGATTTAGCCGATGTCATAACATTGGTCTCCAATAATTTCTGAAACCTATTCGTACTTTTACAAAATGCTAAATCATCATACACAAGATATCCGTATTTTTCATTGCCTTGATATTTCGAAATTATGTTTAGATAAAGTTTGATTGCAGTAGCCGATAACCATTTATTACAACTAAATTCACTCATTGACTCTGTAGTGACAGGTAATCCAAATAAATGCTCTTCGTAGTTCTTAGACTGAAGTAATATTTTCTTATACTTTGAAATAGTCGTTTCATTTGAAGAATTTAGGTATTTGGGAGCGGTTATTCCATTGGCGATTTTATTAAACCACTGGATTTCATTTTTCACGGAACGTTTGATCTTGACGAGAATTCGGTTTTGGCACACTCGGTCTATATACTTTAAATCGAAAATCCCATTGTTAGTCTTGGCAGCAATAGTATGTTCATCGCTAAGAAGAGTAGATGCATGTGTATCGCTGAAAAATGGTAATGAGATATATAACATCCCTCTTGTTATAGCCCGTAGCTTAGTTAGCTAGTTTTCTTTTTCAGCATATGGTCAACTTTTTACACATTTTCCAGAAACCCTGCTACAAAATTTGATTTCAGAGAGTATTCTAGTTGTTGTGAAAAGGCCATTATATACCTTAACCGGATTAATGAGGCATGCATCAACAGTGTACCAGTTAAATGAACTGCATTTGATTATAAAAAATCGCATCGGGTAAATGCCGTCATGTCGGAGAATGTTAACGTCAGAATGACGTCATTTTTACTATTTTTCCAAAAAAAGTCGTATTATTCAAAAAATTTAGAAAATTTGTAAAAGATTCAAATTTTCATAAAGTGTACATCATATACGTTTTTTGGGTATGATTTATAGCGAATTTTCTGCAGAAAACTGCTAAAAAATACCTGAGGAGTGTTGTATTGCAACTTTAGGGGCCTAAAATGACCAAAAACATTTTTTATTTAGTATCATATTTCTAAAGCCAATCTTTTCACATATTATTGGGGAGTTTTAAACTCCATTTTTAGAAAATCAAATTTTTCAATAAAATTCCGGTACTCCACCCCTCTCGATGCATGCCCCATTAAATTCACACGGATTAAATATCGCAGATTGCGGATTTGATTTCGAATTAAATTAATCCCGCTAAGGTATTTTTCAAAACCACATGAAGTCATTTTCTGACTTGATTTTTCGTGATATCAACTTCCTTTTTTTCATCTGACTCATTAAAAAATATAATGACAAAACAAAAGTAATATGTTTTAACATCTTAAAAACCCATACATTTTTTGGAAAAATTGCGACAAAAACTAATAATATTTCATAAAATTAGGATCATTATGCGAAGTAACTACAAAGTTTTGTTGCAGTGTAAATGATTTTAGTTGAAAAATCTGATGGGAGATCTTTTAAAGTGCATGTTTCAAGATCATTATCTTTTAAATGCAAAAAACCGCATGTAAAAATATTATATCGAAATTTTTTACATTTAGGATTTTGGAAGATTTTCAGGTATTTTCGGGTGGAAGCGATGACGTCATCGATTTAAGCCGTTATTACGGATTTTTTAAAAATATTTTTTGTCAAACGATAGCTACTATAATCATTTTTTTCTCCGTGATATACAATGATTGACCTCCTTGAATAGATTATATATTTCCCGTTAACCCTATTTAGCCCAGGGGGCGGATTCCGCCCCCCCTAGAGGTTTTTTACGAATATTTCTGAGACCAAAGGTGCCATAAAAAATCCCTTTAGTGACTTTTCCTAAAATTTTATGTCGGTTAAAAATTTCCAAAAAAAAATTTTCGATGACGTCATTTTTGGCCGTGACGTCAGCATTTGCAAAAATGTCAAAAT
>JAUOBW010235099.1:0-12109 GCA_032360285.1 Lepidozona retiporosa | reverse complement strand
TCTTGAGTCGGATTTGAACCACGTACAGATTTAGACTAGGATATTTTTTGCGTATAAGCATGCCATTATAATAATTTGTATGTAAATATTCAATATAAAAAATGTTAAAAACATTGAGTTTATTTTTGTTTTACCTTCACACAACATCTACTATCATTCCTAATTTTGCAAAAAAAAACGTATTGTCACAATATTCCAATATGAAAATCATGGTATGGAATCACCGGTACCGGGATGAATTTTTTGCCTCACTTTTGACACGTGACTATCAAATATATTATCCAATCAGCTGCCGTATCTCACCATACTGTCCCAGGGACTTCTTTATGCGCCAAGCCGATGAGAAAAAGTATAAGAAGCCCTGGAATCGAGGATGGTAATTGAGTTTTCACAGGATTTTTTGCATGCTCCTAATTTTGCAAAAAAAAACGTATTGTCACAATATTCCAATATGAACCCGAACAACTAAAAACAAATAACTAGTTGCAATATCTCTATTATTTAGAAAACTTTACAAGCGGCGTAGACGTGTGTAATAAATAATATAAATAAAGCTAACATAAAAAATAATTAACAAGATGAGATTAAACGAGGTTAGAATATTGATTTATATGTAAAATTGTATGGGTTATGCTATAAACCAGAGTAGTAGAAAGTTTAAACGCATGACTATTGGTAAAACCGTGCAGATGTTAACTAAACACTTTAATAAATTATATATGATTATTTTTGGTTTAGCAAGAAGGCAAATATGTAAGAAATATTTCGACAATTCAAAACAAAAAGAGAAAACAAAAAAAAATCAAATTTTATAAATAATATAAAAAGGTTATAAAATATATAAATAATGTATAAAAATTCTAAGAATATAAATTATCTCTATAAAAACAACACAATTGCTATACCGTATTCCACGCCAGTTTGTTTATACATTTAAGCAAGGATGTATTATAGTAAATATATATGATCTAAGTCAGTAAATCTCCAATAAAATTTAAAGTGGGTTATAAATGAGTAGATGTCGTGATTAATATTATAAGTGACGAAAGCAAAACAGACAAACGAGTAGACAGTATGTTATACACTAGACTGTTGGTTGCCTGAATAAATTTTCGCGAAATACGCGGAGCAAAGATAACAACCCAAAAACGGCGATACCAAAACTTTCACAGTAAACAATATGTTGTTTTAAATTAAAAGAGGGATGTAGCACATAAATAATAAAAAATTGTCCAAGATGTCAAAGACTATAAATAACAAAATATACCCAAAAAACAAACAAACCACAATAAATAATAATTTTAACATTGCATAAAAGACCTTAACACATATATTTCTATGACCGTCTAAAAATTGCAGTTGTAGAAAAAAGTTACGGAAAAAGACATTGTATTTTTATATTTATTTTCTACCCAAACTGAGTATTGCAGGAACACAACTTAAACTTAAGAATTCCATACTACAATATATATTTACTATTAATAGCGTTTAACGTAAAGATTTCAAAATATATTCTAAAATCCTTTTACCGTCAGAAAATGTTAATAATAGTTTCTTTAATCTATGTACAAAAGTGTTATTTTAATTTTGAGGACGGCAAAGGTTGTTAATATGCTAAGAAATATTCAATTCTAAGCAGCGGTGAATGCGATAATAATTTACCACTCTTCGTCGCCAAAGCGGTATTCAACCTGAAACAAAAACAATACTCAGTGGTGAATGATGATGAAATAAAACAATATTACCTAGGGTGCACCAGGGGTGTAATAAAATTATAATACTCATGAGTGCATGACAGATAGTTTTGTTAAAACAAATTCCGAGTATTAATGGGATTGGATAATAAATAAAGCAATAATGTCTAGGGGTGGATTAGAGGTAAAATGAACAATAATATTCATAGGTGCATAAACATTGTATTAAAGCAATATGCAGGGAATAATCATGACTCACGGATGAATTGTCGTTCAGGAAACTAAAAATACCCGTAACCGTTGATAGGTAATCAGAATTTGTGCTATTGTTAAAATGATGTATAAGCCTTACTTTCATCCAATTCTAACTATTTACATATCTCACTATCTTTATTTTTCTCTTATTTATTTGTGCCCCAAAATTTACTTAAATTTTCGCACTCTTATTGACCGTCTAAAATCTGGCCATAACTAACAGTTACTAAATTTGGGACACAATTAAGACACCTACCGGAGGTCCTCCAAAGAATGTTCGTATCGCTCTAACCAAACATGAAGGATAAAACCAAGATGTCTTCTTTTGAACATCATTGGCTTGTTGACGTATAATTGATAACAATAAACCAATGCCCTGCATTACACCTAAAACCTGTATACGAAGAATATGTATATAGTGAAGATGACAGATCTGTCATAATAGAATATTAGCTAATTTGAGAGAAACAGACAAAGATCAGATCCCAAAGATAGGATTTTTTTTGTATTGTTTTTGTATTTTTATAATATTATTATTTTAATATAATTTATAATTGTTTAGCATAATGCAGGCTCACTATCTTTGTATAGTTCGAGCACTGACCCAAATATCATGTCTACACAAGATACTACTAGTTAGAAATTAACTAATGTCGCAATTAATATGTCTCGACAAATGTTTGTGATTAGCACCACAAGTATTTCGTCTCAGCAAATGATTGTGGTATATAAGATAATTTCGAAACTGTAGTAGATTGTCCAAGCTGCGCTGATGAGCTGTTGAACAGCGAAACACGTGTCCGTAGATTGATTATTATTTTAATATATATTTATTATCTATAAACTACATAGTGGATAATATTAAAAACGGATCTATAACAACGTGAATAATTTAGTAAACTTAATTCAGGGTGAAAAATAGGTCATATTTGGGCTAAAATTGACACCTTTCGGGAACAATCCGAAATATATTTTCTCATCATCATTAAAATCTCAGCCAAATCAGGACAAAATTTCTTTAAAACAAGCAGAGCGAGATTGGACCCACGGCATATAAACGATTTCAACGTAAAGAATAATTGTTACGAAAATGTGGAAGAAATAACTTTTATCTAATTTATAGCACCTTTTCCGAGAAAATTTCAGAAAAAAATAATTTTTAGATTTTCCAGGTCCCAGTGAATTTTTGAAAGGTGCCCATGTGGGTCAAAAGGAGCCTCTGGCGTTATGCACAATTAAAAAATATATAGTGCTGTTTTCGAGAAAATGTCATTTTCGGTCAAATTTTTTTTTTTTTAATTTCGGGTCCCAGTATTCAAAAATGAGAATTTTGACAGGTCATATTTTGACAGGTCATATGAGTCAAAAGAAGTCCCCTATGGGCCTCTAATGCAACGCAGAATTAAAAAAAAAAATTATAGCACAGTTTTCGAGAAAATTGAAAAAAATATCGTTTTTGGTGTATTTTTTCGATTTTGGGGCGCCCAATGATAAAAAAGGAGAATTTTGGACAGGTGGCCACATGGGTCAAACGAAGCCCCCTATGGCCTCTAACATCATGAACATTTTTTTAAAAAAATAATGGATGGTTTTCGAGAAAAATTCAAAGACGTTTATTTTAGGCATAAACCCTCCGTTTTTAGGACAAACTTAGACCCAGGACTCAAAAACGAGAATTTTCGACAGGTGCCTATATGGATCAAAAGAAGCTCCCTATGGGCCCCTAATATCATGCATATTTTCGGCGGTAAAAACTATCGGTAAAAAATTTCGACCAAGAATTTATCACTCGTCAACCGTAAATTTGTCACGCCGAACATTTTGGTGATTTAATTGTTTTGGTTGTGAGGTTTAACGTAGGGTTGTGTATGTAATTTTCAGTCTATTAATAATTTAGATTTTATGGATTGTATACCTTAGGGGTACTAATTTTCGCGGGTATTTATTTCCGCGAGTAAAAAAAAATCGTGCTTCGCGGGTATTTATTTTCGCGAATGAGGACTTCCAGTTTTTATTTGTGGATATTTATTTTCGCGAATGAGCAGTTTTGAATTTTTTCGCAGGTATTTATTCCCCCATTTAAAGTAATTCAACCAAACTTTCTGACATTATGCTCCCACTAAAATCAGAAAACAAACACACAAAACGGTTTTTATAGTTTTATAGTTTTATATAAGAAATTAAAAAAATATATATATTTTTGCGGGTATTTATTTTCGCAAACGCTCTTTTAAAACTTTTTTCGCGGGTATTTATTTTCGCGAGTGGTCTAGCAATTTTTCTGAGTTTAATATATTTCGAATGCTGTTAGAACCATGTTACCCTTGACGGGGGACCATTTTGGAACACCAGACACGCAAGTATCGAATTTCACTTCTGTCCGACACTGACAAGTGCACTTACACACAAATAAAGGTAAAAAGGTATCTTGATTTTGTGTACAAAATATTGGTAAAATGTCAGAGAATACTTAATGAAATATCATGCAATTTATCAAAGTTTTAAAGTTATGAGAATTTAATTTTAATAAATCTCAACCTCAAAATGTCATTCTGAAAAAAAAAGCAATCTTTTACAGCAAACCAGTTATGGAGTACAAAACTTACTTTAATTGAGCATAATAGTCCCCCGTACATCGCACCTGCAACTGCAGGTGTCCAGGCATCTTGCCCAGCTAAGTAGAGATTGTTAATTTCCGTATCAGCTCGCATAACCCAACGGGAAGATTCACGGCTTGCAAATTGAAGATTGCACCGTGTACCGTAAGAACCACCACGATAAGACTGTAAGAAGTTTGAATCTGAGACCGGTGTTCCACATTCGTACCACAAAACATTTCCTTTTGTTTGAGGGACCTGTAAATAGTATATTATATAGTTAAAAGCCACAGCTTTCGGGAATTATCCGATCGTGATTTTCCAAGGACTTAATCCATACACATACCAGAAGTTTTATCTGTTACATTTTTTTACAATACGCCTTTTCTAATTTAAACTTTAAACATATCGTTTTTCTATGGATTTTTAATTTGAAATTTTCCTCAGAAAATTGGATGGATATATATTAAAATTAGCAGATAGAGCTTCACTGGTTCCTAGATATTACTTATATATCTAAATTTCCAGTTAAAAAATAGAAATTTGAAAAACATTCAAAAACTCAATCTTAGACAATAATAAAAATAAATTTCTAATAAGAAAGTAGGAGATTGTTTTTTATAAGCACCTAACTAACTTTTTGACTCCAGCTTGGAGCTGCTAAAGCCTTAAGTGGATTTCAGCCTCAAGGATGCTTAATGGTTGCTTATTTTTCTTATATCTGAGACTGAGTTTCTAACGTTCTTTTGATAAAAAGATAACGTTCTTTTGATAAAAAGAACTTTCAAATTAATACCCTTGTGTATTGTTTAAGGCTATATTATTATGCATTATTTTTTTCAGTTTTTTTTGCATAAATTTACTAATATTAATTTGGGTTGATACCATTTGCAAGGAAAGTCAGCCTGGGGAATTGCTTAGGGAGTTGCTTAATTTTGGGCCATTTTTAGCATCAGACCTAAGCAGCTCAGTTCCTTATATAAAAATGTGTAACGGACCTTATTAGGGAACAAGCAAAAGGCGTCTTTAACAATGCACTAAGAGCTTTCAACGAAAAACGGCCATAAAAAATAAAAATTACTAATATTACCAAACTATTAAATTATCTGTTTTCAGGTCCTAAACTGGGATCCTAAATTCACACAGTTCAAAATAAATAATAAACAGATCTGAAAAAATAACAAAAATGTTGTTTTTAAGCCAAAGGTGACTAAAATTAGCCTGTTTAGGAATTTGGTGACCGGAAACAAGAATTTTCCACAGGCGGTAATATACATGTAAAAATATTACCTCTATGCCCCTCTAATATCAAGCAAAATTTTAAAATAAATTATATAATTCCATCATTGTTTCGGTCAAAAAAATTGTATTTGTTGATTTTTTGGTACTCGAAAACAAGAATTTTCGGCAGGTGCCCATATGCATGGGTAAAAAGAAACCGTCTAAAATCATGCAAAATCTTCATAAAATTTTGCAACACCGTTTTCAGGAAAATTTAAAAAATGTCATTTTCTAGATTTGTTAGGTGGTCAGTACTTAATAAACTAGAATTTTTGGCAGGTTCCTATATTGGTAAAAAGAAGCCCTCTATATCCATATCAACATCATGCAAAAAATGTATAACATATTTTTCAGGAAAATTAAAAAAATATTATTTATTTATTTTTAATCACAAAATGAGCCAGCCAGTACCTCCAAAAAAGTATTTTCAACTGGTGCCTCAAAAGAAGCTCTAACATCATGCAAAATAATTTCGGAAAGATGTATAGAGCGGTTTTGGAGAAAAGTATGTGATGGACAAATGGACGGAAATGAATTTAAAGTTTCCTCTTAAGAACTATCTTTAGGGTTATCAATGTGAAAACAGTCTTATGAGGGTGTCGGAACCTCCCTTTGCGCCAAAGGTTTACGATAAATTGGTGTAATTAACTCTAGGAATATAAGCATTGGAGATATTACCCATACCTACTTTCACTCATGTAAATTTCACTCCTTAGCATCATGACGGGTTGACTCAATTGGTTAGCGCACAAAGCCCACAAAGTTCATTTGGGCATATTCAGCTTTTGCAAAACCGAAAAAAGTTTGGAGATATTATGACTTTAAAACACTAAAAAAATTTAGTTAACTGGATTTTGTGAAAATTGTATTACTTACTGACTAACAGAGGTGAATTTATAGGAACTTTGTCGGGGTGCAAAAAACAGGTCTCAAGTTACGTCCAAAAACGACAAAATCAGCTAAAATTATTTGAAAATTTATCTGCCGTTTGGGTTAAGACATTCACTTACCCGGTTAAGACACTCACCTTTTCATAAAGTATTTCTAATAACTTTTCTGCAAACTTTTCTTTGTACTGGTCGTACTCACCACCCCGTTTGTGTGTTCGTAAGTCTTGCCATTTTTCAAACCACTCGAATTTAGCGTCAGAGATTAGAATGCAGTTAGAAACTCCAGGAAAACGGGAAGACCAAGTAGGATCCTTAAAATAAAATAAAGTTAGGATTTGATTCATTTTACATTGAACATATTTTTTCTTTGGTAAAAGGGTCAATAAAAGCAACATGAAATGTATCACCATAATTTATGGTAGTGGGCCCAGTTTTGTATTTAGTAGGTGGGGCCAAAGACAAGAACAAATGTTCACTATGACAAGCACACTAAAACGATTTAGTAAATACATTTTGTTAAAAAAACGAAATTAGAGGCCTGGTACCCAGGGTTTCATGAGTTTTTTCTAAAAAAAAAAATTTCGTGAGGATTTATTTTCACAAGTGTTTTATTTTAAAAATATCCACAAGGTTAATAATGGGAACATGATTGTATTGGCATAAATTAGTTTTCATGCAAAGATATAGAATAACTGGTGACCTCACAAAAATTAAAATCACACCACCAATGTTTTTTAAGCCGAAGTTTATTAATCAAGAATGGCAGCAGAATATTGCATTATAGTCCGTGCCCAAGTATTCTAATATAATGCGCACACATGTGTTAAAAGCAATTATATTTTTGAAATTTATTATTTAATCGTTTCAAAGAGATTGTACTATGGTGACAATTTTATTTCACCGACCCTGCACCTCAAATGGTGCACAATAAAGTTGCCTAAATTTTTATAAAATATTATTTTACGTAATCATGTTTGGCCTTATGTTGAAATTAGTGGTTATCGAGGTATAAACTATTGAAAATTTTCCCACATGACAAAAATATGTCTAAGTAATGTTTTTCTAAATAAAATTTTATTCTAAACAATATCCTAGTTCGGTGAAAATAAGTATCAATAATATATTACAAAAAAATAAGATTGCTTTTAGCACACCTGTACACATAGGCAACAAGAAGGTCATATTGGTTAAAAGGGATTCCTAAGTACTCTGACAAGTGCGATTCGCTAGTTCCATATATTGTCTTTATTATGAGCTCAACTGGTCAAAGTTCTTTAAAATCCCTTTGAAAACAATAATAAACATTGCTTACTTTGGTGCAAGGGAATCCAAGGTAGCATGTAGGGGGTTTGTGTTCAGTCGGGTTTTCGAAGTATTTATCAAAACAATCATCTGTATCATAACCATTAAAGTACCAGGTATTTGTAACTGGAATTCCCACTTCCTTCGCATCACCTGGAATACAAATTATCATAATAAAGATTAGCTTTAAAATTGTTACATATAAGATATTCTTGGGAAAATTTAGGTCCACTTTCCAAAAAAATGAGAGTTTTTAGATAAAATTCGGAAATCATCGGTAAACTACATGCTAAATTTTAGAAGAAAAACCTAATTAATGGTTATTGATAAAAAAAGTGTTACGGACTGACGGACGTGAATAGTGTTCTGTCTACTCCCCCGAAAGGCCAAAAATCATAATCTAGATCTAATTGATATACTTTAATAATTCATCATTTTCACCGAGATCGATTTTCGCTAGCTTTTCTAAACTTCTTAAAAAATAAATATACAAGAAATGTTTTAAAATGAGTCGTTTGCAACAATAAATTCCTGATAAATGTTCTAAAATCAGAGATTTTTAAATATAAATCTTCTCACATTGTTCATATTACATTATTTTCGATTTACAACTATAATGCTGAAAAAGAATTCTAAAAGCTAATTTATTTCAATAATATTAATATCCATGTTTAAATGAAACGTCTAACCCATGCTAGCATGGAAAATGGAGGTAAAACTGTATAAAAAGAATAATTGAAGCACTCGCGAAATTAAGTCCTACACGAACATTTATCCTGAGAAAATTATTCATAAAAGTGGTTAAAAAACAGATAGAAACACAAATAACACAAACCTTTTATAGCGACAAAGAGATAATTGTGACCAAAAGAAGGTATAGTCTTATTAGTCTTATGAAAGTCTTTCACAACCGGTAGATCTTGTGGCAAAAGTGAGTTATACATTGTATGAATTCCAGCAGCGTTAATGATAATTGGAGCTCGTATTTCTGTCATTTCTGGTTTATCTGATTTTGAATCATCTGACGAATACTTGCTTGCTTCGAGAGAGGTAGATTTGCAAACATGTACACCAACAGCTGTATTGTTTTCAATTATAATTTCATCAACATGTGCATTGACAAAACACTCACCACCGTGCTCATACACACTCTAAAGAAATGACACATTTTCTGCTGGACACAGTCAAGTGAGTCGTACGTTATGCTGACATTTAGACTAGTGGTCATTGGAATCAGTGTCACAAAAATATTGTTAATTTCAAAAATTTAGGTTTGATTCACCCAAAATCTTGAAATAAACACCTTCTAATGGGTGGCGACACTGTGTTACAATATTATGTACGAGTAGAAATAAAAGCCTTTCTTTCATGGAAGGATTTGGGATGTGCCAGTACCGTACTTTTAAAATTATGAGGGATGCACATTTTAATTAGATGAAATATGTATCATTGCATTGCTAAATATTTATGCTTTATGATAAATGTATTATTTCGAGACTATTTGTCTTTGACTTAAGTCAAAAGATGTGCACATAACACTGTATCTAAAGTAAAACAAGAAGAGCTTCACTAGTTCCCCTAGATATTACTTATATCTAAACATTTCCAGTTAATTACAAAAAATACAAATTTGAAAAACAGTAAAAACTCAATCAAAACAAAAATTCAGTTCTAATGGGTGGTAATTTAATCATGCAACAATTTACAAATATTTATTGCACCATTTTCTAGAAAATTTTATTCTAGGTCTTTTTTCGGGCCCAGTACCATAATCAAAAAATTTCAAAACGTGCTCATATGGAACAAAAGAATCCCTTGGTGGATAGACCTCTCACATGGACCTCTCACATTATGAAAGATTTAAAAAAAAAAAATTTAAGTCCCAGTACTGAAAACTAGAATTTGTACATGTGCCCATTAGGTCCAAATACTATACTATGGGCAGCTAACATCATAAAAATCAATGAAAAAATATATTTATTGCACTGTTTTCAAAAAAATGTAATTTTTGGCTTATTTCTTTGATATTTTCAATTTTTGGGAGCCCATTACTCAAATTTTTTTACAGGTGCCTATAGGACAAAACAACCACCCTATGTGCCTGTAACATATTTTTTTTTAGAAAAATTATAGCACCATTTTAAAGAAAATTGAAAAATTATCATTTTTGGTGTATTGTTTTGATTTTTTGGGGACCCAGCAGTTAAAAACGAGCATTTTTGACAGTTAGGTAAGTAAGTGTTTGTTGTAACTGATGAAGTTCCATTTGACAATATTTTCAGATGGGCAATGGGTCCTGGTGTTGGTTTTAATTAAAGCACCCATTTTCGCTACGGATTAGCTTAAGAGATCGAAATGGAAAATCAAAAACAATCGAATCGAAATCGAAATTTAAATATATCTTTTGGCAACATCTGGGGTTCGAACCCACAACCCTTAGATTACAAGTCCAGATTATTATCCGCTCGTCCAAACCACCGTTTTAAAGGTGCCCATTCGAGTAAAAAGAACCCCGCCTTATGGCCGTCTAACATCATGCAAAATTAAAAAATAAATAAAGCACTGTTTTCGAGAAAATTGAAAAAATAAAATTTCAGACAAAAAATCTTTTCGATTTTACAAATAACATTTTCAACAGGTACCTAAATGGGTCAAAAGCATCATCTAAAACATTAATTTTGGCCCAAAACCACTATTTTTAATCGTTTAGGGGACCTGAGGCACGGAAATTAGTATTTTCGGTGGCTGACCAAATGGGTCAAAATATTCCTTCCAAGTTCCTCTAACCTCATGCATAATTTTTTAAAAAAGTAATGTGTGGATTTCCAGAAAAAATAAAAAACTTTGATTTTAGGATCAAAAGCCCCCTTTTAGGGCAAATTTAAAACTTCGATATGGAGAGAACCTCTAGAGATTTTTACACACTATAAAAAGCATTCTTTATCATTTTTTTATTCTCTTGAATATGAGATGAACTTGTCAGATTACTTCGAAATCCCTTTAAAATTATGAACTAACTCACCGTGAGATTGAGCCACAAGCACATTTCCATTCAACTGCCACACTTTATCATCGCAAGCTTCGGATGCTTCCAATGACTTCAACCCATACTTGACGCCTTTCTCATAATTTTTCAACTCTATATGGCACCTTCCGAGTTCGTGGTACAACCATGCTGACTCCATTGGAGACTTAAGATATGGAATCTTCTCTTCCCAGCTATAACAAACACAGCCTCAGTCTTAATTCAACTTACTCTCTAAGAATTTTCCTATTTTATGCACGCATAAAATACACCACTCATATACGAGAGGGAATTAAAGAAACACACATGATCCTCATTTCAAAAGTGTCCACAATTAAAAGTGCTAATTTTAAGCTATTCTGTTGGCAATAGGCCATTGCAGAAAATAGGTTTACTTCTGAAATGGTCAAATCCCAAAACTATATACCTTAAGTTTCTCATATATGTTTAAGTACCTACACCCTCGATTTCCACCTCTCTTTTTCTTAGTGTAGCCTTCTGTTATCCTATTTGAAGCACATATAGCAACAAATTGACCTGAATTTAAAGCCGATAAACTTACCTTCAACCATAATTGCCTTGCGCAACTCTTTAGTCACATTTGGAAAATTAGAGTATTATAGAAAATATTCGATCTAGGTCGCTGTGATTAAGGATGTTGCTTTGGTTTAAATAAAAATTTAGATCGGACAAGAAGCAGTTTTGGTAAAACCTCATAACATCTGTATATATAAATTTTAGGGGGAAGTTAAACAAAAGTTGATTTAAGCATGGTGTACACTAATGAATGATGGTCACTAACACCAAGCTCACAGACACCAGTGGGTTGAAAGGATCTCTTCCTGTTGGTAATAAACAGGTCAATACAAGTGCCTATATTATATTTCCAGAAAGTTTTAAAGTAATGCATATTATAAAGTCAGTTTGTATTAACCCTATTCCGTATGGGCTATTTGATGTACGTTAAACGTATGGGGGGGTAAATCTACCCCCCCATCATAAAATTTGAATAAAAAAGGCTATAAACCTAATTTTTTGCATGTAAGGTCATAGTAATAAGTAATT
>JAUOBW010234988.1:0-12130 GCA_032360285.1 Lepidozona retiporosa | reverse complement strand
AAAGTATATATTTTTGGAACTCCCTGTTAAAAATCATTTAAATAGCTTTAATGCCATAAAATACTACTGGTGGTATTTTAAGTTTTTGTTGAAATAATCAATTTTACAACAACACAATAGTATTTTGTGAAGTTCAAAAAATTCGAATAAAAGGTAAAAATCTGCAATTAACTGTAATATTTTTTAATCATCTAAGTGATGGTGTGACTATTTGTTGTACAGTCTTTAAGTTTAACTTATATAATACAGTAATATATCTTTAAATGTTGCTCTGTTACTGGATAATTTTTCTGAAAAATCAGAAATTGCCTAATTTTTGCTAAAAATAACAAAATATTTAAAATGGACTTTTCCCCTATATTTTGAAAAATTTCATGTAAGTTTCATCTCAGTTGGTTTGTCTTATCATTTTACACTTCTAATAAGTCCACACAATCCCTTAAAATTACATTATAGGCAAAATTAAAAAAAAAAAATGCAAATGTGTGCATGACCCCTAGATCTGGCCCACTGTGGACCCCCCACGAAGAATTTAATTTAAGAATTTTTATGAAGCTGATTTTTTGGCCAGAGCGAGCTTTTAGTAGTATCTATCTATGCTGAAAATTTCAGCATGATAGCTCTTTTGGTTCAAAAGTTATTCAACTATAAATATTTTGGCCCAAAACAGGGGCTGAGTGCCTGAAAAGGGCATTTCAGACAATAACTCGCTTTCAGGACACCCAATTTGGCTGAAATTTGGCCTTGATAGACTAAACATATTTGTATAGTTTCAGATAAAAATAGTTAAAATTGTACCTAAATATGGTCTTTTTAGTAAAAAATGTTGACATACTGCTGACGTCATGAATCTGCCATTTTTACAGCTAATAAATTGTTAACAAAGGAGGCAACAACTACTATGCAAAGGATTATTATCCATACTTATAATAATAAGTTATTTAAACCATGAATTTTGCCCTTTTTTTACTAAAATTTCCAAAATATCACTACCGAAAACGAGCGTGCAGGGTCAAAATTAAGTCACTTTTTTTGCGCATTAACTGCTATACAATTTTAGAAATTGTCAGGAAAAGTCACACTGGCCTGGTAAAGACTCCGGTTACACCGGTTAATCTTCAGGAGATGGCTCCAGGAGCCTCCCGGGCCAGATAGGGTTAAAGTCCTATGAATTCATAAATCTATTTTTTGTATTTTTCTCAAAAATGATTTTTTTGTAAGCTTTTTTTCAACTTTTTGGAATTTTTGACATAAATGCAAAAAAAATTCATAACTCACCACTGAGTATTATGACTATGGTGTACCTGATGTGACACTAATTATGCTAATGTATGCTTTGTCAATTTTACTTTTGATGAATTCGAAATCTACTAGCCCGGGTAAGGAAATATATACGCACCCAGTTCTTGCCAAATGTGCGACCGCGCGTTTTCGAGCTTGCGCAATAAATAGGTCTATTTCTCATGAAAATATCAAGTTCATACATATAACACAGCCTGTGAAAAAATGGTGATTCGACCAAACCGATGAGAGAAAGTTTTAAAAATCCTGGTATTGACAGGGTTAAGCTGGTTGGAGCAGATGAAACTGAGGTAAGCAAATATTTTGTTTTCCAAAATAAACGTGCTTTTTTAATTCGAAAATGACAAGTTGTCGAAATTTTATCAAATTATGACGTCACAATAATGGAAAATTGGTAAAATGTATAGTGAATACTATTTTTATTTTCTGACCATATTCAAAATGCTGCAAATAAAATCTTTTTGGGTACAATTTCAGTTATTTTTCATTGGTTTATCCAAGGAACTTTAAAAGTTGGTTTATCCAAATAAAATTTTTGATTAACCCTAACCCTAACCCTAACTCAGTCACGCGACAAATTATCATAACAAATTTGGCTTATCCTGTGAACGGAACTAGCAGAGCGAGATTGATCGAAAGAAAGAAGAATTGTTAAGAAAATATGGAAAAAATAAATAAAAGAAATTTATAGCCCCGTTTTCAATAAAAAATGTCATTTCCCGTCAAAAATGTTTTTCTATTTTCCGGTTCCCAGTAACCAAAAAGGAGAATTTTTGGCAGGTATATGGGTCGAACACAACGCAAATATTTTTAAAAAATATGGTACCGTTTTTGAGAAAATTGAAAAAAAAAGAAGATTTTTTAGTCCCAGTTCCCAAAAACGATAATTTTTGACATGTGGCCATAGAGGGATAGAGGTCAAAAGAAGCCCCATATGCGCATTTAACATCATGCAAAATTTTTAAAAAAATATAGCATATTTTTCGAGAAAATTGAAGAAATTTTGCTTTTGCTTGTTCTGCTCGGGGCTGGTATTAATTAAACAAATTGATATCAATATAGTTTGTGAAAGTAATAGATTGCTTGTTGGTAAGCCAAATTATTATTTGTGTCATGTATCTATTTTGTGCCAACGGGTTTTATATTCAGTAAAATTTATAGAATCTGAGTAATTTTATCAAATCCTTCATAAGCGATGTTTTTATTAAAGTAAGCTATTATTCCAAATTGAATAAGCTCTCTTTTTACCGTGAAAGAGGGTGCGGTAATTCTAGGGGCGCTTATTTTTAAGGGCACTTATTCAAGGGGGAACCTACTCGAGTGGCAGCTTAATCAAGGCATCGCGGAATGCTTTACGCAGAAATTGACTTAAAAGGACTGAACACTAAAATAAGTTAAGCAGTTTAAATATTTCGAAAAAAAACTTGAAGGTCAAATTGGTCTTAAATCTATATTTCAAATATTATTTTAGTTGAAAACTATACCTTTTTAAATGTCCCATCTCCATTTGAAGTAATCAAGACAAATTTTTGAGTAGAACCAACATATTCGTACTTAAACATCCGCCCTCCTTTGCTGTCTTGTCGAAGATAACCGTGAATTCTGATGCTAAATTGTCGTGAAGGAGTAGCGATCTTTTTTTCACCGAAATACTGTACCACAAACGCATCAGCAACGGGTAAAGGTTTTACAAACGGCTTACATATATTTACTGGGTCTGGACAATTGATATATAAGAAACAAGAGCACCGTGTATTTCCATGACATTCGTGGAATGTACTTATCAAACCTGACTTTGAAGCAGGGTGGCAGTGGTTATACCCCTGTAGGTCCCTACTGCAGAAATACCCTATGCCACCATCGTTACATTCAAAGCCATACACGGTTGAAATCCAAAACACTATTTGAAATAAAATCCTTATTGATAAATTCATATCTGTATTGATTTTCTCTACGAACAAGAAATAATCGATGATACCTTACGCGTTTTTATTTTATGTGGGTATTTAATTACGCGTCTGATAGCATTTGAAACGAGGTTTAATTATTGTCTATATAATAACATATACGGTAATAATTCCATCCATCCCGCGGCGCCGTACCTATAATGCGTTAATAGGTAGCAAGCAAAACATTGACCACGGAATTCATTGGAAATTATCTGTGTTAGTGTTAAGCAGCATGTTTATCTGGATCAATCTGAATAATGTTCGATCGATGGGGTGATTGGCTTTATAGAACAGTGAAACCTACTGTAGTCTGTTGTTGTTGAGATTTAACGTCCGTTTTCTATGATATCATGCTTAGACGTTGGGCATAGGTTACTGAACGTAATATGACCAGGTTGCTTTTGTGAGACGGATGTGTCTGAGAGCTCGTGACGGTGTATTACACCCCATCTAGGGCAAAAGGTTTGACCCTCTAACATTGTTGTTAGTATAATAGGGTTCAAATTCTGTTAGTCAGCTGCTGTCTAGCCGGTCTGGGCCCCAGGACCCGGAAATTTACCGCAAATAGGGATATAATTCACCCCATAAGGTAAACTTGCTGCATAAGGCTTTTCTCTAGAAAGCCTGCATTTTGTGAGAAGTTATTTTTGCTCCAGAAAGCAAAGAGTAAAGACAGGTTCTTTTTTTAGTAAATGGCTCGAGGTTACTTTAGGAGTCCCGCAGGGATCCATACTGGGCCCTTTGTTATTTAATATATTTTTAAACGATATTTTTTTCTTTGTAAATATGACGGAAATTTGTAATTTTGCAGACGATAATACATTATATGCCTGTGATTCTGATTGATTTGAAACAGGTGTGCACTCGGTTGATCAACGATGCCACCATTACATAAACTTTGTTTAGGTGCAACTTAATGGTAGCAAATTCCAAAAAATTCAAATTAATGTTCCTTGGAATAGGGGACTGATATTGGCTTAAAAAATTTCGGGCTGAAAATCAAAGAGCTAAAGGAGGTAACGCGGTATCACGGTTGACTTCAAATTAAATTTTTTCGAGACCCATATTAATACCCTTTGCAAGAATGCAAGAACCAATATTTCATTTTTACTCCGTCTGATAGAAAACCTGAAGATCAAGCAATGAAACTTGTGAATGCTTACATTCTAAGCTATTTTCTATAACGTGCAATGATTTGGATATTTTGTAGGAAAACTGATCATGATAAAATCGATAGAGTTCAGAAGAGGGCGATTCGCGTTATTAATTACGATTTTAATATCTCGTTTGAGGCACTACTTGAGCTTGAAAACACGGTCAGTATACACACAAAACATCTTCCATTATTAATGACAGAAATTTATAAATCCCTAACAGGTAACTTTGTTTTGTTTTGCTTTGTTTTACTTGCCAAAAAGTTTCATCTGGCGTATTAACATACTGAAAATACCAACTCATAAACTTTTTTTTCAAACTAAATCAACATCATAAACTCCTTGCTAACTAACTGCACAATTTATTCCAGTTTTTTTATATACTCGGAAATCAAATAATTTTCGAAAAAACAATTATTATCAAATATTTTGTATCCTAAATAGTTGGTTAACTTAACCCTGTTATTACGATTATTATATCCCAAAACTATCGATATCACTATTTTCAGGCGGTCTCTCAAGTGTAACCATCGATAAAAGCTTACCAATTGATGATAACAAATTTGAAATCGAATCAAACGTTCTTGCTGAACTATGTGCAATGTCTCCAAGTACTGAAGTAAGAAGCATGAAATCGATCAAATCTAGTATGTCGAACACAAAACTTACTGCCTGATCCGTGCTGAATATGAAACGAACTGTTTTGTACAAAACTTTTACCGCCTGATCCGTGCCGAATATGAAACCAACTGTTTTGTACAAAACGTACTGCCTGATCCGTGCAGAACATGAAACGAACTGTTTTGTACAAAACTTGATTATCCACCATTTCTACCGTGTTTAGTATGTGGATAAGACTTGCACAAATCCTGCATATCCAAAATTACAAAGGAAGATCAAAGTCGATTGAATTATGAGTATCTTAAAAACTTATAAATTCATTTAGTTTACCTGGAATCTGCTATGTATGTGCGGAATGTGAACCAGAATCACACACACTAACTTGGCTGTCAAAATACCTGAAGCATAGTTTACTCACAGAATGGTGGTCTGGCCGAGCGGTTAAGGCGCTTGACATAAACAAACCAAGGGTAGGGGGTTCGAACCCTAGCGGTTTCCACAAGTTATACTTAACTTTTTGATTCGATTATGATCATTTTCGATTTCGATCTCTTCAGCTTATCCGCAGCACAAATGAGTGCTTTAAATAGAACCAGCACCGAGACCCGTGGCCCGTCTGGAAATTGACAATTTGTCGGTTACCACGTTAAACGTAAAACTTACATACTTAATATTAACGACTTTGGAATTTATGATTGTCCACAGAATCCCAAAAGTCCTAGTAAAGTCGAAATAATTATAATTGCCCTATCTCCTATTACTACCCCCAACAGATCAAAAGGATGTAAGGATGGAACCAAATGCTAATTTTTCCATCCACTCATGTGTAAAACAACCATTAATAAACGAGAATGCTACAATGCTGAATGCATATTACAGACAGTAAACGCATAAAAAATCAACTGATTCAAACCAAGGCAAAAAAACAACGGTCAATATCCAAACAATTCATCCCATATTAACACAGATTCAGAACAGCATAATCAAAGTTTTTCGAAATAGTCCGATCAATGAAAGAAGAACTTCTGGATGCGATGGACAACAAAATGGCATCATTCTTCAAAGCACAAACAATAAACCAAATCCCCATGACCAAACATTCCCAGACCACATACAGTACAGTAATTACACCTTCCACAACAGTCACATCATATCTCACAGATCAATCGCTTCAATCTGATGCAACCGACGGAAACTGTCACTCCAACAAAGCCCATGTAAGCAAAACCAACCCAGAAAAACTCTCCAAGAACCACATTATTAACATGTTGTGCGAACCCAAGATAGAAGATATTCTCAAAGAAACCAATTAATTATTTATTTGACTTACTGAAACATGGTAGAGGTCACATAGATGCTGAATTAAACACCACATGCTAGAAACTATTCCATTAGGTTTCACCGTTTTCTAGGAAAGCACCATTTATTAGAATAGAATCTTGTAACTGTTTTGATGGAGTAAAAATATTAATCCACCCATATTTTAATTTCATCAAAGCAGGTGTTAATATCCCTCAGCGAATCGAATAGAGGTAGGAGTAGTGGCGGTGTTGCATTCCATATTAGAGAGGATAATGCTAATACTATGACTGCAAATAATGGCATTGAAACCGCATGCCTATACTCAAAAAGGGATGATTTAGTTCAATTAGTTATTTACAGGCAACCACATAATAAACAAAATAGCTACCCATCGATTTCAAATGAGTTAAAATCCGCTAAAATCTATTTAATCAATTCGAACAAATCTAACTACCCCAACACCGAATATTATGTTTGGAGGGGTTTCAATCTTCCAAATTTTACCTGGCCCAATGGAAACTGCTTACAAAGGGTTAATCCAGATCAGCGCACAATGATTAGTATTTTCAATGATTTCTGTAATGAATTTTTCCTAAATCAATATATTAGCTCAACGACTCATCGATGTGGCAATACTCTAGACCTGATTTTTACAAATACTGATTCAATAATACATAGTTACAAACGTATAGCCACACTACAAGCAATGTCTGATCATGTTCTTAATAAGGTTCCAACTACTTTCAAAACGAAACCTGTTCATACAATAAAACCCAAACCATCAGAAACCATGAATTTCAACGATCTCAACTTTTTAATGATAAAATAAATGAGGATGCTAAATGACAACCACTTCAAATTTTACTGAACTAATGAACTAAATCAAAACTCACTTGAGGACCCATATGATCATTTCTATAAGACATATACATCTAAGAAATTTGTTCCGTGTAAAATGAGATCATCGCAACATTCTACGAAATCTTTGATTCCCCAAGAAAGAAAAAACTTATGTGTCAGAGACGTTCCACCAGTTAAAAACTTAGAGAAAATCTAATCTTAATTAAGAAAAGGCTACAAGAATCACTCTGAAACTCTAAGAGATATGAAGAAGATAAAGCTGTTGGTGTTATAAAAGTTAATCCTAAATATTTATACAGCTATGCTAAAACCCTTCTAACAAAAGTCCAAACTAATGTTTGCCTTTGATAAACGTAAATGAGAAGTACACCTCAAATCCAAATAATATGGCAAACATTTTACAGTTTAATATATTGTTCCGTATTTAATAAATCTCAGACACAAATTAATCTATATAATCATTAGGAGTGAAAAATTACAAGGATTTGATTGGTTAAGGGGATTGCAATTAATCGTTAATTTTGCACTCTAAACAGAGAAATCGTTAAAAACAAACTTAATATATTTCTCTGTTTGTCAATATTGATAAAATAATGACTGTGTAATGTTTACTCGGTCTTCTTTTTATAATTCCGGTCGCATTTATATTTTCTTCTTGTTTACGGTCTATAATATTTCTAAACCAGCAAATTTGGAGCAACAAATACATATCACATATCTATAAAATCGCATATATTATGTGATTTAAACTCATGCTGTCGTATCTACTTCTACTACTTGCATTTCTACTCCTACTACAGAGGAGATCCGGCTAACTATGGACCAATAACACTTACATCCAAAAAAATAATGCGAAAAAAGATGGCAGTGTTCATGGAGGGAAAATATCTCTAACCCAACTCAATATGGGTTTAGAGCAGGACGTTCCTGTTTAACCCTATTCACCCCGTGTCGCGCAGATTTGCGCGACATTTTTTTAATAGACCGGCATATCTGGAATATTTGTCGAAACGGTCTAAAATTTTATGACTTTTATTTTTTTATATGTCCCGGTCACTTTGCAAAAAAAAATAAAAAAAATTCCCTCACGCGGGCGGGTACGGCACGTGATTTGTCGTGTCGTATGGCCAATTGTAATCTATGTTGGAATTTTGTCAAGAACCTTCTTTTAATTACCAACAAATTCTTCGTTTGTAGAACAATCGAAATTTTATTGCGTGCATAGTGACCAATGGAGAATTTCGGCAACTTTATCATTCCGCCAGTTTTTATAATAATTTTGCGCCATTTTACTACATTCTGATACTCACCGTTTTATCTCGCACTATACACATTCTACAAAGGCTGGTAATTTACATTATCACCGCTATAAATTATTCCCTCCGATTCCCAGGAATAGTGTAAATCTCTCTAGAGTCTGAAGGGCCTCGATCATCAACTCGGTTAAAATCTTCCATCAAATTTTAAATGGGATTTGTATATCAATTCTATATCTGCAAATGCTTCAAAAACGATCAGTTAATTTTATCGTTCGTGGAGCTACTTATCTCCTTTGATATTCAAAATGGAATGCTTGGTCTTGTTGACACGGAAATATATGCAACTCTTCAACCCATTTCTTTTATTGCCGCAACGTGTAACTTATTCGTTTTACCCCTATTATTCGTATTTTTCTTCGTCAAACTCGATTCTATGATGACTGCTCTAAACACATGTTGTAAGGTTTGGAACAGGTTTTTTAACTATCTCTCAGATATAGTTGATTATATACATCTTCATTCTCCTTTCCAATTAATATAACTTAAACTGTTGAAGAGCGTCCTAATAATCATGTACGCAATAATAAATTTTCCTTATGAACTTCCATTGAAGAAGATCAAGTTGCTGAATGTGGCCGATTATGGTTGGACATCAAAGTTTGGAACAGTAGTCCAATTCGGACAGTGCAAGAGATTTCCACATCGTTACCATTAACTGTTTGTTTGTTCGTTCAGTACGCGATTCAAATATGCGCAATATCCATCCACAGATACTTTTAGTTGATGACGCAACATGATCACAATGCTTTGTGAATTTTGCATCAGAGCTCTTTAAAACTCCCAAATCACGTACACAAAGTGTTTCTTTTATATTTTGACCACTAGATGAAGACTAGGTTGTTGTTGATGTTTTATTGCAAATAGCTAAAGAGTAGATTCTGGTCAAGATCTTAATCAAGCCTGGTTGACACTGAGTTGGTTAATTATATTTTAGCAAAATTGCATAGAAAGGCATGTAACAATTTAAGAGTCCATGTCTACTATTAGTATCAGAAATAGAAGTGGTCCTAAAGCGGAGCCTTGGGGAACACCAGATAATATCTCTGATAGAAATGATTTTATTCCGTTAGCTTTACATACTGGAATCTTTTTTTTAGAAATGAGTGGAGCCATTTAACAACTTTTCCACCGAAGCCTAGGTTCTTAATTTTTGCAAACAGTATAGAGAAATCCACCTTGTCAAAGGCTTTTGAGAAATCAAGGCAGATTACATCCCCATTTTCGTAATTCTGAAGAATGTTAATTAAGTTTTCAAAGTGATCAATGAGTTGACTTAACCCTATTCACCCCGTGTTAAAATATCCACCAAAAGACCGTGTCGCGCAGAATAACACGCAGGCTATAAAATCTGAAGTTCTCGACCGATTTCCAAAAAAATTGGCCAGAAGGTAAATTATCATGTTTAAATTGGTCGGCCCGTGACACGACACCAAATATCCGAAAGTACCCATTTTAGCGTAGCGGTGGGTGTCCAAGCCACCTTGCGTCCCACGAGTATTTTTTTTTTTTTTTAATGAGCTCAAAACATGATAATTTACCTTCTGGCCATTTTTTTTTGAAATCGGTCGAGAACTTCAGATTGTATAGCCTGCGCGTTATTCTGCGCGACACGGTCTTTTGGTGGATTTTTTAACACGGGGTGAATAGGGTTAAAGTCAAATTTTTAACCCTTTTATGTGTCATAAATGTTAAAAGAATTATTAGTCGCTTATGGACTTTTTTGACTCCACTAAAGGCAATATTTTTAAATTATAGGCGATGTTCATCTTAAAGGTAGTAAGTTACTGCTTCAAAAGACTAGGAAGGGGAGTAAATCCTCAATGAGAAGACTAGGTAGTCAAATTTCCAAAAAATGAAATTACGAAAGTCAACCTAGAACTAAATAAGGTGTTGCTGATAAAATTTAAAAACTTAAAAATTAATTATCTGACTTTTCGTTTTTAGGTTTTTATCATAAAATAACCACTATATGCTATTTAATAAAGTTAAAACAAGGATGTTCTATTCAATTTAAAATTGTACATAGGAACCACTCCTTTTAAGTAATTTTGGTCGGATATATTTACGCCTTAAAGGTATTCATAAATTTATGCCTTTAAGTGAGTAATTTTATTAAATATAATTTACTCCTTTAAAGCAGTCATTCTGTTATAATTTTAAGCGAGTATTTATGACTTCCTTTTCCTAGTCGGTATAGACACTCTAAGATGACTCCTGTTTAGTAGTCAGTTTGATTCCCCTTAAGTTTCTTAGTGGCAAAACAATTGTGTGCGGATGCTGCAGAGATATTTGTTAAGGAAGAAGAAAATCTCACTTTTAATGTCGAATCTCTCCTTTACTTTCTTATTTTACTGGAATTCACCCCCAAACAAGGCCAACGGTCACTAATGAGCAAGGGGTTACAAATAGGGAGAAGTAATAAAATATTGTATAACAATTATAAGGATTATAAAAAAATATAAAAGTATAAAATATTTTGAAAACATATTTAAAAAAGTAATAAATAAAAATAATTAGTTGACATAAAATTAGGTTTTTAATTAAAATAAATTTATTTACTTTTGTAAAGATACAACAAGGATTCAGGTGACAGATAATTCTTCGAACGTTAAGAAGAACCGATCATTTTAGAAACATCCTTACACACCTCCTCCAAGTGTAAGTTTGATTTGAGGTCGGAATTGAACTTGACTGCTAGTAATCTATCCAGACTCATCTGCTCGTCCAGTGCTACTCCATCCAAATATATTGGAGGAGGATTAAACTCTTTAGCACGATGATAGGTTATGAGTTTGGTTTTCGAACTATTAAAAGTAAAAAGCCTTCTTACCCCAATCATTTTTAAGATCTTCATGAAGTTTTTCGTGAGGATATTTTCTTTTGATAACTCCATAATCAGTCGTGTCGTCCGCAAAAATATCAACTAATGAGTTTAGAATATGATCAGGGAGATCATTAATAAATAATAAGAATAAAGTTGGGTCATGTACAGAACGTTGTAAAACGCCAGCATTCAAAAAGAACATACTTGATGACTGGCCATCGATTACAACCTTAAGACTACGACAGGATAGAAATGAATTTCCAGTGTTGTTGATGTATCAAACGCGATTAATAGAATAAATATCATGCTTCACCACATCAAACAACAATTCCCAGCCATACATACTTTGGCATATAGCAAACTCGGTACATTCATAAGGAGATTCACATGGAAAAGAAAGAAAGTCACATGAAGGGACCACCCTTATGGATACCCTACATCAATAGCCCTTTACGGCCTAGGTCTGATCCCTTTATTGGAGAAAATAAGCGTAGGGCAAGCCGAAATTTTAAATAAGTAAACGAAGCATGTCGGTTATGCAGATGACCTCTCCGGAGCAGGGAAACTCAACAAAATTGGTTGGACAAAAATATTATCTTCGGTCCGATATACGGTTATCATGCTGAGCCAAAAAACGTTTCCTTATAATAAAGAAGAATACATCGATCAAGCTAGTTTAATCGTCGGAAACTCCAATGTAAAACATAACTGTATCCTATTGCTACAATCGTGGTCATAATATATTGAGACTTTTCAATATTTTAGAAATATTTTAAAAACAATGCGCCACAAGTATGT
>JAUOBW010234877.1:0-12138 GCA_032360285.1 Lepidozona retiporosa | reverse complement strand
GTTCTTGAGAAAAATTATGGGACGGACGAACGAACGGACAAGGGTGATTTCATAGGACCCCCTCGGCTGGGGTCCAATTAAATGAGCACAGATAAATAGGGTATATTACAGAAGAATAATGCCCATACATGGTATAGCTAATAATAATAACGGTATTAGGGTATATTTAGTAATATTTCGTAAAAAATTACATAAATTAATTTTTTACAAACAAATTTTCACTTCCATGTACAGGGGAGGCCTGTACACGGAATATATTCCAAATTATGTTCTGCCCATTGGGGTTCGGTGGGGTTTTGATATGTTGAAGACCATTTTTTTTGAGGTTCCACCCTAAATCCCTCGAACTATTAACTTTGCTAGACTTAATAACTTTTTATTGGTACATTTAAATGATTTTAGTAAAAACATGTAAATCTTAACTGGACCCCCGCAATTTAAAATTATAGAGTATTAGATAATTATCAAACAACTATAAAAAAGTCTTCTAACGTCATGGAAATAAAGAAAGTATTAAAATAGAAAACCGTTTCTAAGTAAATTTTGAAAAACAATATTTTCGGTCCCAAATATATTTTTTTGGTCACAGTAACCGAAAAATAAGATTTTTCGACAGGTGCACACATGGTTCAAAAGAAGCCCCTTTTAGGCCTCTACCAACATGCAAAAGTTTAAAAAAGTAAACCTACAGTTTTCCAGAAAATTTGAAAAACGTTGATTTTAGGCCTAAAATAACCAACGGGCAACGAGAATTTTTTTTCAAAAAATGGAAAAAAACGTCTGGAGATATTATAGCTTTGAAGCATGGTATTGAGAAAAGTGTGTGACTGACGGAACGGACCGAATTTATAGACCCTTACTTAGGTTAGTACCCGAAATGCGAATTTCGCAAAAAAGTTTCAATAGACCATTTGCAAAAATAAATAACCGCGAAAAAAGTTTTGAAATACTATTTGCGAAAATATTTTTTTCTTGTCTTTTTGGGGTATATAAAACTGTAAAACCTGTTTTGTGTCTTTTTTTCCCTGAAACAGAATACATAAAATACAATATTATTTTGTATACACTTGATTTTAATACCACTGTTTAATATTGTATCCCACAATGTACCGGGGGTAGGTACACAGGAGTCAAATATTCTAACTGAAGGGTCAATAATATTTTTTGGAATGAAGGCATATTTATCAAAAAGTTTGGTTGAATTACTTTAAATGCGGGAATAAATACTTGCACAAGTTCCTAGTGATATCCATTTGCGAAAATAATTACAAAATAAAGTGCTCATTCGCGAAAATGAATACCAGTGAAAAAAATTAAAGTGCTCTTTCGCGAAAATAAATACCCGTGAAACACGATTTTTTTTATCCGTGAAAATTAGTACCCATTTTTTTTTTTTCAATATGGTGTAAATTACTATTGCAAACAATCTGAAACTAAATTTAAACAGCATCTATAAAATATGGCCTTTAAGCTTTTATTATTTTGCAGTTATAGGAGAAATCCATTTACTGCTCATTGAAAGTGACCAGTTTGCTCTGAATTTAAGTATTAATGTCTCTGCATTAAAATTATATTATGAAATTCTTATTTCACTCGTTTCTTCTTTGATTATTAATATTTTATTCACTATGATATAATAAGATTTATAATGTTAAATATTGATCGTTTACTGCTAATAATGAGGTCTACCGTAAAGAGTCATTTTTTAGCTTTTTGGTGCACGTCTAGAAACATGTCCCTATCTCTAACTTCATTAAACAATCAAAAAAGTAATAGACGGATTTTGGAATTTTTAGGCATAAAATCACAATTTCATACAAAATAATTTTAACAGTTTTGGATAAAAGCGAGTGGAAAGACGTACAGGAAAATTAGGGATTCTTATCTACAGGTAGACATGCTTAAATTAATAGTTGTTACACCAACTCATAGTGGTTTAAACATGATAAAAAGGGAAATCCAAATAAATGGTTTTTAACTTGTGTAAGTATCCAGGGAAGAAGATCATCAAATACAAATGGATAACAAAATGTACCACCCAACTAAAACTACATTTGTTTTTAAAAATATGCTTAAATATCTATATTATAATGTAATACAAATCTATAATAAAAATAATAATTTACATCTAAAGCATATTATCTGAAAATTTACTTGAAGAAACTTTGAGTAATCATTAGGAGTGAAAAATTACAAGCATTTGCTTGGTTGAGGAGTGTAATTAGATGTGCGCAAAAATTAGATGAATTAAGGTATTTGCTTGTTTAGAGTGCAAAATTAACATTTATCTGTTCATGTACATTGATAAAATAATGACCGTGTAATGTAGCTGTTTTAAAATAACTGTTTTAAAATAGCTGCTTTAAAATAGCTGTTTTAAAATAGCTGTTCTAAAATAAATGTTTAAAACAGCTGTTTTAAAAATTTAATCTTCTATTTTCTTCTTGTTTACAGTGTTAATGTTTATAAACCTTCAAATTTGGAGTAAAAAATACATATCAATAAAACCGCATACATATTGTGAATTAAAATCATGCTGTTGTATATACTTCTACTACTTGAATTTCCACGCTTTTATTCATTTACGCCATCTTCTACTTAATTTTCTTCCAATTTGTATTTAAAATCGACTATTTTTATTTTATTGTTTCACAACTCCTTCACTAAATTATCATTTTATAAAGTAAGTTTTTCTATCTGATATGTGTTTTAAGGTCTCAAGGGAATGTCAGTTATTTTTAATTTACACAACTTGTTTTTGTTAAAATAATCCTAGAAATGTTACAAAGGTTGAGTTATACACAACAATATTATTGTGATGATCTAATGAATAACCAATTGTGAAGATCTAACGATCAACAAATTGTAACCTTTAGCTTGAAATAAATTGTTTAATTTGTACTAGTAATCATATGACTTTGGGTTCAATTAATGATAAATTGCACGAGTAAACACAAAATATGATAAATTTCCCTCAATGTGTAATAAAATTCCTTCTATCAAATATTTAAAACTCAAACCAATCAATATTATATTCAAAGTAAAATCTGAATCAAAGACTTTCAAATGATTACTTGATTGTATGTGATACATTTACATGCAAGCATACATTTATTTATATATTTGAAATTACTAAAACAAATAAAGCAGCATAAGTAACAATATAAATTTACAGAATTTAACTTAATACATATAAGAAATACTTTAGGCCGTACGATCAACATTATTTTTTGAAGATTTATTTTTTAGCATTATGACAAATTTTACAAAACCAACTTCTTCCTGCGTATCTATAAATAAGCCATTTTAACCAAAAGAGTTTTTAAAAAATATCACCCTATGCACATTTAAAATATAACATATAAATTTCTTTTAATATATATATTAATTCCTAAGACTATATGTCAGCTATTATTGCAATTATTTTGTTGTAAATAATATTTATATATTTTCTTTCAGACGTGTTGTGTATTTGTAATGTTTTGATCAGTTTTTAGATAGATTCGCATCTTTAAATTTGCTACTACTTAATTTTCAGTTAGTAGTTTTAAAAAATACAAACAAAATAATATAAATAAATTAGTATAACTCATAGATTCAATATTTTAGGTACAAGATCATCAGTACAGGACTGTAGGCACGTAAATTTGCTAGAGCCTTTTAAGTGGATTTCAGCCTCAAAGTTGCTTAATGGTTGCATATTTTTCTGATATTTGGAAATGTGTTTCTAAGGTTCTGATTGCTAAAAATAAATTTTAAATGCTAACCTTTGTGTGTGTTTTAAAAAGTTAAACTCATAGTCATCAATTTTCTCTATGTTTTTATGTATAATATACTTAAATTCATTTTTTTACTGTTCTTGAGAATTTTTAGCCTGGAATAATATCCTTGGCAACGAAAGTCAGCCTGGGGGTTGCTAAGGAGTTTTTTGGCCATTTTTCAGACTGGGACATAAGCAACTCAGTTACTTATAAAATAAAAATGTGTAATAACACTTCCAGACTAATGTAACATAATTAAACAATTTTTGAAAGTGAAACATTTCAAACAAAGATAGACATTTTAACAAAATTACCGTCCCCAAGGTGAGTAAGTCATAGGACCTACTGCTATGGATTAAGCCAACAACATAAAGCATTAATTAACCCTGCACCTTCCCATAACAAAAATTTTCACGTGACAGAAGTTCCTTGAAAATACTCAAATTATCTTGATTAAATAAGTCGACATGTCATCAGTGAGAATTAGCTAGCAGGTATGTGACATTTTTTTTAAATGTAGATAAATAAAATTCGGCAACTTCTATATTTAAAATCGTGTCAAAAAGCAAGATAAATTTCCTAACGCAAAAGTTTTTCCCACAAAATTTTCTAAAAGTCTAACAACTAAACAAGATAAATTTCCTAACGCAAAAGTTTTCCCACAAAATTTTCTAAAAAGTCTAACAACTAAGGTTATACAGACAGAATTACAAAAAAAATACATTCCTGACGATTCACAGAAGTTTCTCCTCACATGAGTTTTTCTCAATAATTATTAAGTAATTAAAAAATCTTTAACTAAATATACAACTATTAATATACATAACCACAAGACCATATAGGTCAATACCGTAGCATTGAGACTCTGCAAGTGGATTGACTCTATTTTCTAAAACACTTAACTCAGTTAAAGTGAGAGGAGGTGTTATTCGACTCAAGATATGTCCTATATCACTTGGTTCTTCCAAGTTATTAGTTCTTCGGAAATTTTGCAAAATCTCATCTCTATCATTATTAGATTGATGAAATATGTTTCTCATAGCTGTATGATTAGAATGGATATTTTTTATACTTCCAGAAAACCAGAGTTGTGTTGGTGTTTTGTTATGTTCTGTACGAAGTGGATGCTGATTATGTGCCTTTCGCCAGAATTCTAGGTCTTGATCAATTCGAGGCTTGAATACGTAGTGAAGGCTAAACATATGTATCTCGTTGTCAATGTCAAGAACTCCACAGTCTTCCATATGGATAAACACACCGATATATTTATCGAGATTTTTTTCACGACAATCTCTCCAGTGTCTTTCAATACGAACATTATGAACAGACTTACCTCGTATGCATCTCAACATTCCATCAAGTTGATTCATAAATTTTTCAAGATGATTAAATTCTGAACCTCCATCTATTCTTATCAAATTTGGGATGCCAAATTCAGAGATGCTACCAGTAAAACAATTAAATGCTGTATGCGCTAGGTTGTTGGTAAAAACTTTAAGGTGTGTCACAAGTCGCGAATAGCCATCAATGCACCCATGTATAACAAAATTCCATCTAGAAATAAAATAGATTGTTTCAAACCACGGGATAAATGGGTATATTTGCCCTAACCTTGTCTTTCTGTACGCAAGAAATTTTAATTTTATTGTTTAAAAGTGTTCACTATAGTTCAAATACTCAAAATAAGGTACATGTCACTTGGGCACCATTGAGGCTGATTTCAAAGTTTTCAAATATTTCAAGGTTTGGCATTGGCACTAAGTAGTCATCACACTGCATCGAGCATTCTGATTGGCTGAGAGCCTTTTAGGGTTATAAATTAGCTAGATTTTTACAAAACATGCCGTTTTCGCTTCGCGAGTATTTTATAATAAATTGCATTTCGCGAGGATTTATTTTCGTGAATGCCTCATTTTAAAAAAAACTCAGTGATGGACGGATGCACGCACATAAGTGAATTTAAAGGTTCCTTTCAGAACTATCGTTCGGGGAACCAATAAATTGTTAGTGTATGTATTATTACAATAAAGTGCTCCAAAATTGTTAGAACAATTGAGCTTATATTATCCAAAAAATAAGATTATATTAAACTATACAAAAGTATTTAATGTGCCCTCCAGGTTATCACCATAGTGACTTTATGGCAACTCCTGTATTTTATAATGAATTGCATACCGCGAGGATTTATTTTCGTGAATGCCTCATTTTATCATAAAATTACTAATTTGATAGTTAAATAATCTCATTTTATTGATATAATATATTTAATATATATTATAATATATTAAGTGACATCCAAATTTTTTTTTTGGGATACCAGTTTTACTGATTTTGTTTTAAACAATGGAATTTTTGGTAAATGCATGTACAAAATCTTGGTAGAGTATGCAAATTAAGTAACAAACGTACGCAAGGTAAAATAAAACAAAATATATCATAATGAAACACAGAGGGAAAATATTAGATAAAAATACAATATATTCAATCATTTTTTGGGGAGTTTGTGTGAAATAATTTAGGTGCCTATACCGGTACATATTTTCTCTGGATACTTCACTGATATTGTTGAATTATTTTTTAATCAGGCGTTTGTAATTTGATATAGTAACGTTTCTGAGCCTTTATACCAGTCTCAAAGTAAATAAAGTAAACATCTCGTTGAGGTACAGTGCACAGACGAAGCGAATATACTGACTTTTTAAAACCGGACTTTGCCAAATCGAATCTATCTATATAAACTCTACCCGCGACAAAGAGCAAAGATAAATAGTTAGTTGATTGCTAAATCTGCACAAAAATAGTTTTTGAACAATAGTATATTATTTTTCTAGCCAAGTTTTTGTGTTTCTTAAAAATATCAAAAAACATGTAAGCAAATGGTCAGGGATTAATTAAAGCTATATTTATGTTATTTTATATCTATTTTTTTAACTAAAAAATAAATTCACAATACACTCCATTAATATTTTTACATTAGTTACATACAAAAGTTATTATTATATCTTACTAACATAACATATATTTATTCTACTTCATGTAAAACTGATGTTTGTATATGAAAACCAGCAATCATTTAAAAAAAATTATCAACTTAACAATAGTGTCTGATCAAGTGTGAAGAAATGCTACAATTCTCATATATTTTGTACCGATCAGGCCATAATTTAAGGAAAATTTGATCGTCTGACAGAACGTCCAACAGGATTTGAAAATTGTTGGACATAATTGATTTTTTAAATCATACTTTAGTAAAAGTACCAACGAAATTGATCTTGCAACATGTCATCGAATGAAGACAGTGTGATAGCTCAATTAGACTTTTTCTTTTGTGCCATATCTATCATCAAACAAAAATATCCAGAACTTGTATTGATGTTTGTGTTTATGCTTATATTAAAACAAATACATACTTGCAAGCATCAATATTATTTGTCAAATGCTACTGTTTAGACGTTAGCTTATAATATTTTATCTTCTAAGGACACAGTCAAAAATAAATAGTCATCATTGGACATTGCAAAAAAAGGCAAAAACACAAAATTTGGTATAACTTTATTAAAGAAAACAAGCTAATATTTTCAGAACGCAAATATGATAGTATATAATTGTAACATCATCATAAATTAAGAAAAAAAATGAAATTGTCATTCGTTGTCAAAATATGATAGAAAACGTTACTGTAACTTTAGTACCATATAATGAGTGTAAAACAAATCAAAAAAGTCAAATGTCCAATTTTCCCCATTTATTTATGACTGTGTCCCTAAAACAATTGCTTAAAAAATATCGTCGGACATAATGTCTGATAAGTTTCCAAAATGGTTGAACAAAATAGTCCCTTCATCGGACAAAGTCTGATGACCCACAACTATATTAAGGCCTGCCGATATATTAAGAATTTATCTGGGAATAAAGCGCACTTCGTTACGAGTCAAAATTCTAACAGGAAGTGCCCGAAATAAGGCTATATTTACATTAGGGTAATACAAAAACCAGATATATACGTTATCCACACTGAAAGGGTTAAAAGGAATTTCCTTCTTAGTTTGAATGAATTACCATATAACAACAAACTTCGAAATAACGACATAAGCTCATCTAACTTCATGTAAAATTTGAAAAAACAATCATGAACGAATTTCGAGAAAAATTTAAAAACGTTTATTTTAGACCCAAAAACCCTGTTTTCCGCAAATTTAGAACCAATACCAAAAAGGGATTTTTTTTGCAAATCTAAAATCATCAATTTTCAACCCTATGGTCCTCTAACTTCATGTAAAATTTAAGAAAAACTAATGACTGGTCAGTGAGAAATAAGTGATATGGACGAACGCACAGACAATCATATGTGAATTTAGTCATAATTTTAAAAAAATCTCTAATTTCTTCATTTAAAATTATATTAGTGTATTTTACAGCTAATTTGTGTTTTAATATTTAAAAATTTAAATAAACAATATAAAATTAAAGAAAATTTCCGTTGGTTTACACTAAGGAAAAGGGGGATCTCCAGAAAGGGGGATATATTTTGAAAGAGGGTTCATACTTTCCAACTATATAGACAAGTACAGCAAAATATTTTTTGTGAGAAAAATATGTAGGAGGGGCATTGGATAAGAAAAATATTGTCAAAATACCTGATAAGTTTATGGTTAGAATCCAAATGCCATAAAAAATTAGGATACGGAACACGGTAAATACGTCGTTTAGCAGTAATTGACCATCTCTGTACAGTGCCTAGTGGATCAACTTCTGCCAAAATCTTCCTAACTGTTTCACGCTGAACAACAATTGGCGGTGTATGTGTCTTTAAGAGGGCCTTCATTTCACGATAGCCCGATCTCGGATATATTTCATGAAGTGATTTGATTTTATAATACAGCTCTTGATAGCTCAGTGTAGAGAATCGCTGATGTGGTTTTTTCATATTGTGTTTAGTAAGAAAGTTATTGATTGTATTTCTATGAACTTTCCTACCAAGTAGACCTAAAAATAAGCAGGCCTATCAGTTAATATTTTACTGGTACGCCGCACCGTTGTCACATATGTCCAAAAGGTTTACTATTAATTCGAATTAGGTACGTGTCTAGGTACGCCTACGCTATCATGTAACTCTCACTGATAGGACTGAACAAGTGCTTAATATTTTCTACAACTAGTTTCAAAGAACTTTTTTATATATTTATGATAATGCTATAATTATTAGATATAATATTTTGCTATATTCAATTTCAAAAAAATCAAAAAATATGCTTTTTACGGGATAAAATTGACCCCAAAATGCTCAAAATATCAGAACTAATATTTTGCAATAAACATGATATCAAATTTTGATTTTTAAGTTAATTATGGCTCAAAATATTAATTGGGTTTACATTTTAAAAGGGCAATTTATTTCAATCCATATTAGGCAGTTCCGTACCTTCCTATTATGAGCTAGTCGTCCGGAGGGATGACTCAAGTTTGTATATCTAGTTAGTTGGTTGTCCTTGAAGAAAAAAAAGGTCGCCCGACAATGACAACGTGCTGCATATTGGTTACCTAATAACATTTAGTTTTCTGTTAAATTTTTATTTAAAGTACAAAACAAACTTCAGTAGATCTTAATCTGTTGACAAAATTATGGTCTCCCTCTCGGACAAGTGAGAAAGTAGCAAACATAATTTTTGGTCGCCCTCAGCAAAAATTGGTTGTCCAGTACCATCAGACGACCAGGAAGATACAGGAATGTACAATATTAGCAAACATACAGTAGTGACCGTGATATGTCTAAACCTAAAACACACTATATACTAAAAAATATGAAAATGTCAAATAAATATAACTATGCAACTTTTATTCTTGTGTTTTTAAAAAACATCCTTATCCCGCAATACATTAGCGTAAAGTAGGGCTATTATAGGAGTCAATTTATTCGAAGAGCCATAATAAGCTCGCATATTATAAAATTGTTGCCGAGGGGACATGGTACAGATTTCACGCACCCCACCCATCATAAGATCCAGTTTATTTTTTTTCTAAATGTATGTAAAATTGTCAATTTTCTTGCTCTAGTAAGATCCGAAAATTTCACTCAAAATTTCTGAAAAAACTAATAAACGGTTACTGAGAATAAGTGTTTCTCAATTTATGTTTGTTTGAAGGTTATAGAAAGTGTATTTTGTGATTTTAAAATATATTTTCTATGATATAAACATCTAAATTTATTTAGCAATAGGAAAAACAAAATGAGTTATATTTATCAATAGGAATAATGTTCTTTCCCCAAATTACCAAAAGTTACATCCAAAGTTTACTGTGCACACATAGATTTTTTATTTAAAACTTACCCTCTCTAGCAATTTCACTCACAGTATATCCAATGTCCAAAAGCTTTTCTAGGTTAACTTTGTTAATTACCAGTCTTTGATTCCCATGAGTCTGAGAAGGAAGAGGATCCATTTCCAAAGAAGAAACATTTTGTCGTAACTATAATATAATATAATAGAAAAATATGACATTTTTTCTTCTTTTTTTTTTTCAAAAAAACAGCCAAAAACCATGTTACTGTACACATGGTTTTATCCTAGAAGACAACACGGCATCTAAGAAACTTAGACATCATAAACATTTATTAATGTCTGTTTTGCAATAAACACCTCATTAACATTCAGTGTATATTGAAAGCATACAGATGATTTGATGTGCGAAAATAAGAAATTAAAAGGATCTCCATAGAGGGTAAATAATGGAATATCCCATTTTGCCTGTCAATTTTAAAAAGCTAAAAAAATGTGACGTCAGATGTTATCTGTCTTTATAGGGACAGAGGGAGGAAAAATGGGCCATTGCAATTTAAATCTGTAAAGACAACTTTAAAAACCATTGAAAAAAATTTTGTCGGCTTTTTGTCCGGGAAGGGGTTTGAAAAATTTTCTCTCGATTATCAAAAGGCGAAAATATTTTTGAGATTTTGCGAATAAAATTGTCGAAAATTATTTATAATAACATTGTTTGCCGTTGAGGGGGGAGGGAGTAGAAAAAGTGAATATGGCGAAAGGCCGACAAAAAATCCCTTATTTTCAAAAAATATCCGCCATTCATTGTTGGTCAATCCCCTCAGATATCCAGGTTCTTCTACCCTATCCGCTCATACAGTACCTTTGTCGAGTAACCATACACACAATATGTCGAGTCTTGTGTAAGGCTTGTGACAAATCGTCCTTGATAAACGAGTAACAGTATAATTTATTCCTTTCCATTTCACCACAGAAACTCTGCACTCAAATATTACGGCTAGGAAACTTAAGAATTTGTATACACAAACGAAAACAGAAAATGTTAATCACATTAAATAATTTTTGTACACGACACTCGATAAATTGTGTACGGTTCCTCGACAAAGGTACTGTACAAGGTTGTTCTTACTGATAACTATCAATTTTAGTCCTTTAGACAAGAAAATAATCTGCAAACGTCAGCACAATTTTAAACCCTACTCAGTATGGTTTTTCTGCAGTATGGAAATTTTACCCGCCCTATCTAACTTAGAGGCGCATCCTTGCCGACGTCAATTTCCTTAAATTCAGAGGGCTGTTGTAACTAAATTTGGGTGCATCAGCCTGGTCACACTTTATTAATTTGTATGCGTTAAACAAGGGTATAACTTTATTTGCAGTGAAATCGAATATGACAACAGAGAAAACAATCCTGGGTAAAAGAAGAGGAAATAGCCAAAATATGACAGTTATGATGCTTGCCGCTGCACGAAAGCGTAAGTTAAATGGTGAAGACGACGAAGAGGAAGCCCCTGTAAAGAAAGTTAAGAAAAGAACAAAGAAGGTTAGATTTATTTTGTTGCACGGAATAGATTATTACACGAAATAAAAAGCATTCTTCATCATTTTTTCAACACAACTTGTCAACTTAGGAATCCCTTTACACATTTGCAGTTTGGGTCTATATAGAGAGGGCATCATTTATCGTTTCCTAGCCATTTACAGGGTCAATTTTACCCAAAAAATAGATCACAATTTCCTTAAAGGTGTAAAAACAGGTTTGGGTCATATAAAAGAACATGAGCAAATTATCCAAGAATCTTTTGAGTTTTTTTCGAAAAATCTTCATCGATTCTCAAGTTATGCCTATTTGAATTGCTGAAAAAATTGGTGTTTTGTGATTTTAAAGGATAATTAAGCCTTGGATAAATTATTTCTGTTTTTTGTCTTAAAATGATATTTAGACTATTTCATGACTGCGTGAAAAATTTCTGAACTTAAAACATGGAATAAGACCTTCAAATTAGCTAATTCATACATGTTAACATTTTGTGGCTGTGATCAGACGTGTTTTGAAATAGTAAAATACTATTTTTTAAAAATTGTTTTAAATTACTTAG
>JAUOBW010234766.1:0-12144 GCA_032360285.1 Lepidozona retiporosa | reverse complement strand
TTTACATAATTTTAAAGAAGTTGACCAATTTTCATGCTTTCTTCCGGCGTGTAACTATTTTCGGCTAAGCCCCCAGAAGATATGCTTTAGAAGAGCTAATTAGGATACATTGAGCCGACTTGCAACTAAATGGACATTTTTAGTAAAGGAGAAATTTAAGAAACTTTAACTTTCTATAAAATTCTTTCTAGAATAATGTGTGATACGTTTAAGGTAAGATACGGAATTAAAATTTCAGTAGGTTTTACTATAATACAAATGAAACTAATAATATTCATTTGTTTACTTTTAATAAAACTTATAATAGCATATCCTACCACAAATACCCTAATGCACATCAAATATGACATCAAATATAATTTCACAACAATGTCATAGCCACTGTTTGCTAATGATGTTTATTCAGAGTCAGTAAAATACCCCCGTGATGTTTTTTATAAATAAAGGCAATAAATAATATTTTTGTTAAGCGTTTTTTTTTGTAAGATAATTTCCATAAAATAAATTCAGTCTAAACAGAAGAAGCAGCTAGGGAAGATCGTTCATGCATGATCACATTTTAAAAACTCATATTGGTATTATAGCTGCAGTAAAATATGGCTACCATATTTATATTCTTTAATGGTAAGTGACCTTATGTTTTTGGGAATATCAGTGATAAGAGGTTTTAGATTTTATTTGAGGTTCACTAATTCCATAATTGAAATCGTAGTAGGGTCCGATTGTATATGTAGGTCCTTATTTTACGTAGTAACGCCATCGAAAACCTAGAATTGAGCTATATCCAGATGGGCTATAGGTTATAATCTTAACCGCCCACAATCACGACAAGGGTGTAATCTTAACCGCCCACAATCACGACAAGGGTTAAGCCTCAAATTTCGGTACCCATGAGGTATTTTGTTGACATTAAATGTTGATGATTTATAAATCTAATCGTATTGAAGGACTGTTTTGAAAAGTTAGTGTTCTGTTATGGGGAAGTTAGTTTTATTATAATCAAGTTTACAATGACCTCAGTACTAAAATTTTCCTAACGTTTTCTAATATTTGACCACTAAAACTTTCTTAAAATAATAAGCCATCCATGAGCTATCTGAGCCAATCATGAGCTATCTGAGCCAATCATGAGCTATCTGAGCCAATCATGAGCTATCTGAGCCAATCATAGCGATATAAGCCAGCCATAAGTAAGCGAGTAAGTATATTTTGCTGAAAAAAATAGATACTTAAAAACCGAGGTTCCCGGGTTCGATCCCCGGGTCGGTATTCAAAGGGTTAGATTTTATTCATGTATTTCGTTATTCTATATTTGTGAGTTTCATAAATTACAAATAAACATATTAAAAACTACAGTCATTCTGGGCCGTGAGATCTTGGTACCCATTTGCCAACATACATCTGGGTTGACACTACTGGCGTGAGTCCATTTATAAAACAACGTAAGTTGGTAATTAGACAGTCTAACCCTAGTTTATTGGACCCACAAAAAAGTATCACCACATTTTACATATGCAGACATACGGAGCAATGCAAATCAAGGTCAATCCTTGAGGTTATTTTAAACCGAATATCCGCAAGGGACATTGAACAGCGTCTATTTCCAAAATGTCCCTTTATTGGAAATTCATGATTAATGGCTGGAGTTTAAAAATAGTGAAATCACCAAGACTGCTCTATGAAGTGATATCCCTAAATCTGTTTAATGTTATCGCGAAGCTTTAATTTATATCGGTCCGGGGGAGCCATGGTAGTAGTGTGCTAGGGGCGTAGCTTCATGAATATTCTATATTTTAGCTAATAAACATAAGGACTCACTTGGAACATGGAAGTATAAGTCCTTTATACTTCCATGATTGGACTCACTTGGAAAAAAATAAAAAATAAAATTAAAATATCCTCCTGTAGGGGGAATCGAATCCAAGCCGCCTGGGTGAAAACCAGGAAATTATCTTAGATAGCTCGTAACTGGCTATTGGTGGCTCAGGTAGCTCGCAGCAAGATAGTTGTGATTGAGGTGGCTGTGGCCCATTCTATATTTTAGTAATACCGAATTGCTGACTTAACTTCAATACCTACTCTTAGCATGATAGAATTTTCAATAGAAAACAAATTTTAGTGTTCAAACCTATGAAAATCAAACAAAAGTAAAACAATTGTATGGGAGTACTTGTTAGTGTGGTAGGCTCTCTAGTAAGGTTTTATGTTTCAATGCGATGATAATTTCTTTTTTTGATTTAACGTCTCGGCAAGCGGACTGTGTTTGGATATTTTATGTATTTTGTTATTAAGTCATATTAAATAATGTTATTATGGATAAAAAAGAACTGATTAAATAAATTTACTCAACATGTATAACGAAACTATAATGATAAACCAACAGTGTAGTCACTGAATATACAATACATCCTAGTTACCTCTACATATTCCATGCATTGTATCAACAATCGATATATGACAATGGCTGGTTGGAATGTATGGTTGCTTAAATATAATTCAATGATAAGATATAGCAGAAATAAAACAACGGCTTGGGCTCGAATTCTAATTTTTAAACTATATTTTTTTTTAGTGGCATTGGTGTTGTTAAGCTATGGTACGGCTTACCCATATCCCGATGAATCAATGACTGTCAATGTAAGTAATCATAAACAAAGTTCTCCGTATAATTAGATTGACCCTATTATGCGTGGTTCAGGAATTTCAGGTATCCACCACCCCTCATCCCAGGGCACGTGGACCATTTTACCAGGTAGTTTCCCCACCCCTGGGGCACAAACTATGGGTAGAATCCCCCACCCACCCACTAATATGCAGATGACTGACTCGTGCATTAAATTGAAAGAGAAGAGGAGCATTTGTGTAATAAGATAATTTAAATTTCAAAAATAATAATTTAAAAGATTTTACAGGAATGAGTTATGTGGCGGGGGAGGTGGGTACAGTAATGAGTTGGACCGCGCATAAGTCTTGGCCAATGTTTGACTTGCCAGACTCGGGAGCGGTTTCCGCCCTCTTCTGTTTTTGTTTTCGGTATTAGTGGTATTGTCCTATAGCTTTGTAGCATGTTATAGTCCATGAGCTCATTTTCGATTGTTGTACTCAATCTAGAGACCGGACATGTTATATATAAGAATTACTTAATTTATTTAAAATAGATTCTAACCGGCCTAATTATGGGCACGAACGAGTAATTTTGCTCTCCGTGAGATTGCTTATTTTTAAATATTGTAAAAAAAAAAATGCTTAAGGTTAAGGATGGAAAATATATTGAGTTTATTAATCAAATTATCATTTATATTTTCAAATAAAATCGAGTTTTTATAATGAGGTTGGGTGAAAATGTTACTAACATGTCAATGAAAGGGATATTTTGCAAAAACAAAATTATCAACTTCACCTAATTTTGCTGACGTCATAATTCTGTTTTGCAAATTTCAGAAATTCGATAATTTTTGCTTTTATGACTTTGAGTCGCGAAAAAGGAACTTTCCAAAGTGCAGAACATGGTAAATTATGTTTAACCCTACCTAGACTGAGAGGTCTAGTAAGCCCACAGCTTTACTTTAATATAGAATAACATTTGAAGACCTTGCTCGATATCAATAAAATTTTCTGACAATTCCTAAAATTTATCTGGGAAAATTTTTAGATTTTTTTTTTATCTGACATCATGTGACGTCACGTCGGCCAATTTTCCGACAGGGGGTTACATCAACTTTAATAAATTATCAAACAAATTCGTTGATATAAAGTTCAATGTGGAAATTGACTTATGACTAATAAACTTAGAAATAATTCCTCATAACTTGATTATCGGAATTATCCGTTGTGACGTCATTTTATTCCATTTTGACGTCAAATTAACGTCAGAATGTCGGAAAATATTGTCAAAATGACGTCATAGTTTGGTCCTAAAAATTGATACTGAATCATTATAAAAATTTTTTAACCTTAAAAACGATTATTAATACCATTTTTGATATATTTTAACGTTTTTGAGACGTAATTGAGCTGCAAAAGGAATATTTATATATTTGTCGGTTTTTCTGTTGACATAATAACAATGACGTCATCATAATTTTGGCTCAAAAATGGCAAAATTATATTTGCATTATGTAATACTACATTTATTTCCGAACTTTTTTATATCAATCCTTTTCTGAAATTAGGTATTTAAAAGTCACATGACGTGCGGATGATATCGATTTATATCTGGGATAAGACCTAAATTCTAGAAAAATATTTAAATTGATTATTGTTGTTCGTTATTCTGATTTCGTTATATCGCAATCCCTAGTATCATTAAATGATTAAAGATCAAACAAATGATAAATTAATTATCTTTCTATATTAGGCTAATCCACAGGGTGAAGCAACGGTTATATTTGGTGGGGATATTAGCTTCGATTTTCCAATCCGTCTCGAGGATGGTCCAGCTTGCCCCTATGAAGAAATTCTTGAGCATGTTTCCAAGTATATAAAAAGTGCTGACTATAACATGATAAATCTTGAAGCTCCATTTGTGTTGAAAGAAAATGAAAACTGTTCCTACCTCCCACAAAAAGGTAAGTTGAGAATATTTAAAAATTGATATTGCAACATATTTACCCTAGCTAGTAAGGGGGGGGTACCCCCAACCAAACTTTCTTAACTAACTGTTGATTACCTTTTGGCCTAGTTCTGAAACTTTTTTATCTTAAATGTTTATCTTTTACCTTTGTGGTAGCAAAATTTGGGTACTATAAGCCCACGGGAATAAGATATATAAATGGGCGTGTCAAAAGGCGTGTCAAAAGGCGTCAGATGAAAAAATATTTCAAATCTAATAAATCCTTTATATTTTCAATCTGCTTTTTGTTACGAACTACTACCAAGTACCATATAAATAACTTTATTAAACATTTTTATGGTCATATACCAATAGGAAAATATGTCATTCTTTCAGTCATATTCAAAAAACCGTATATAAAATACCGTATGTCAAATTTAGCTAAAAATGGCAATTCATTATAAAATACTGGCGAAGGCAATAAATTTTAATTTTTTTTTAAGAATTTCGTTTTAGTTAGAAACTAGATATGTTATATTCCAACCAATTATCGAGTTGGTATCTATACCCAGTTAGAAATTAACCAAGGGTAAATTTACCCTCATAAAAAATTGGGGTTTGACAAAGCCTATGCGAAATAGGGTTGCGACCCCGACAACAATGTTCTCTACCTTATAAATTTAAAACCCAATATTAAACGAACTGTGTGTTTTTTATAGCGTATATTGTGTTTGTAGATATATGATGACGGGCAACACCCATGGCAGATCCTCACTACCAACACCCATGCTACTATCGTAACCTAACAACAATCTTTACGATATTTTCCTTCACGATTGAAGGAAGCACGGCACATCCATGGGAGTCCCAGGTACAAGGCGTGTGAGAAGTTCAGTAATCTGTTTAGGCCAAGATTCAAACCCTCGAAATTTGGGTCCCGCGCCTGGTGCCTTTAGCTACTCGATGCAGGCGTTCTAACCTAAGTTTAATTTTGAATTACATATTCATAAAATAAGATTCTAAATAAAAAAATCAGCGTTAATCAATCTTCTTGGAAGGGGGTGTTGTTACGTCAATTTTGGTTATTTACACCTCACGATACCTCTAACGTATTTAAAAAAGACAATACAGATAATGTATTCAACACATATTCTAAAAGTTCGTATTTTAAATTAAATATATAATATAATAAATAATAGTAATATTAAAAATATATTTAGGGATCCATAATAAAGCATCTCCAGAAAGTATCGCAGCATTAGTGGCAGCTGGTGTGAAGTCCGTCACTCTAGCAAACAATCATATAAGCGATTACGGAGGTGATTCGGTATTATTAACTGTAGATATATTAAAGAAGCACGGCATAGAGCATGTGGGCGTTACATATAATGAGATGCCACCATATACGCAGCAGGTAGGATTATCACTAACTATATCCTAGGGGTACATCCCCATATTGAAAAACAGGGATGATCCCCCATACGGGCAGTTTAAATTTGGAAAATTCGTTACATACGGGTATAATCAGGTAATTTTTTTTTTTAATTTCCCTTTTAGGTTAAACAGTGATAAACTATAACATGTTTTTGTTTTGGAATTTTAAATTTCCAGGTATGATTTTTATAAATTCCTTCCTTAGAACCGGTTACTTTTTAAATATCATCGGCTTACTAATGTCCACCCGGTATAAACTACAATACCACAGTGGGTCACTAGGCGGGTTAAGAGTTTTTAATAAATAACGAAGGTGAAAGTAGTAGTACAAAAGTTTTCCTACAAATGAGACCCTATCACTTCTACCCGACCACATGTTTCACAACAAAACCGCAGTAAGTGTGGGCCTCAATTTTTGCGGATCTACCTAAGGTCAATAATTCTAACCCGGGGGTAAGAAATGTAAAAAATAACAATTATAAATATTTTTCAGGGTTTATTAGCTAGGCGATAGCTATGTTTATATTTAACGTGTAAATGCCAGCCCAATGTCAGAATTACTTTATCACCTATTGTCGCCAAGGTACTGGTTATAGGTACCCCTAATCACTATTATAAAGCTGCAGATCTATTTACTGATATAATTAGTACAATGCTGCGTTGGTACAAATTCTGTCAGACCATATTTAAAACTTCATAAGCTGGTGATTAATCAGCATAGCCCTAAGTTAGCCTACCCAAGTATACCAGCATAGAAATCTCACGAAGGTAACAATGTATGGAAGATAAGGTTACTTCTTTAGATTACTTCAAACCTACATACATACCTATATTGTTTTTGGATCAACTTGATATAATGACCAAAAATATCGTTTTTATTCTACAATATCAATTTTAAATAATCCTTAGTAATACGGGAAATAAACGGAGTACCATGTTTAGGTACCGGTTATACGGAAAATAAATGGAGTAACATGTTTAGGTACCGGTTATACGGGAAATAAACGGAGTACCATGTTTAGGTACCGGTTATACGGGAAATAAATGGAATAACATGTTTAGGTACCGGTTATACGGGAAATAAACGGAGTGAGGATAGGCATACTTGGATATTGCGGAGATGAAACTGGTGAATGCGAAATGTTTCGACCCGGTGTTAAAGCAAGTACAGCATTACTACGTAAAGAAACTATTGAAAAGGATGTTGCGTCATTAAAGGTATTTTCATTTCCAACTATTATTTTTTCTCTGTACCGTTATTGGCGTAGATTCCCAGTTGAAATACAAAATAATGATTTTTATAACCAATAGGCTTATGACCATTACAAACTCCAAGAAAGTAGTATTTATTCGATTTTTTTTTTCTGCTTTGAGATAAATATTGTTTGTCGGCACTGTTTTCAGTATCTCAAAGTGGATTTTGACACTAATTATTGTTACATCGATAAAATAAAAACTAATTTACCTGATTTGTATATTCGAAGATAGGTGAAAAGGCCAAATTGAAAAACGCGTTTTACAAGTATACATTTGTTATTGCATTGATGTCATTTACACTTCCGTTTGGTAAACCGTTTAGTGGGCTCTTACTTAAACGATATGTTTGCTTAAGCAAGAAAAAAGAGCCTTTGGCGACGTTATTTGTCATAATATGTGTACATAAGTAATTCACTAGTCGTAAGAGAGTTTGGGTTCAAATTCTGTACATCGGCGTTGTGCTGATAACTATTAATAATTTCCTTCCAAAAAATATAAACAAATGAACATAACTTAAATATCTTGATGATGTTTTTATATTTATTTGTCTAATTAAAAGGCCCTAAAAACAGTTTAGAAGTAGTACAACTGTAAAAATAATAGAGTTAAAAATTTTAGTTTATTAAAATGTATAGGCGTTTTGGGGAAAAAATCTGTTATGAGTGAAACTCTTTAATGTCCGATGATAATCCCTTTTATGTGGTGGGTACCCAATGTCATAAGGTAAATATTAAAACACAAAATCTTTCAGAACTTTTCAAATAATTCGTTAAAAGTTATTCAAGAAAATTCCACCCACTTCCCGTAATCCTTGACATACTTTTTGATTATATATATTTGAAATATTAGGGTTAAAACGGTTTATATAATATTAACGCCATTTCCAAAGATGGTAAATAATTTTATCAGTAGCTTAACCCTTTATGGTTCACTTACATAAACAATGGTCCAAAATTTCTAAATTTTCTATTATTCATAGATTTGGGAAAAATATAAATTGCCTAAATGCTGACGTCAACGTTTCGGTGAAATTTATTTAATTGCCATATGGTAACCTTGCTTATTAGGGAAAATTGTAAAAATACTTTGTTTTTTGTAAAAAAATTGTCGATTTGTCTAAAGAAGTTATGTTAACCCTATTCGTACTGCGATTTTTTTGCATAATTTTGGATTGACAACTGCAATCGTTTTGAGACTTGTCACAGTTGTAGAGATACCTTTAATGAGTATTTTGGAAGAAAAAAAAATGTTTAATCTGACGTAACTTTTGATGACGTCAGCAATATGTGTAAAAAAATCGGTAAAAATCGTGTTTTTACCCATTGTAACTAATATCTTCAAAACTTTTGAAATTTTATAGATATGGTTTACATTTTGCTATTAAAATTTAATCAAGGGTATTATTTTGATCGAAAATCTTTATTTTGTATGGGAAAATTTTTAAATTTTCATAAATGCAGACGTCACGCTAAAATTAAGGAATTTACCATAGCTCTCATCGTTTATTATAATATAATATTTGAAAAAAAAACATAGGGTGGGGCAGAAACAGCCCCCGTATGAATATGGTCAAGGCCATACATGTTATATATGGTTATTTTGATGCTAAATCCTATTTTTTGGCCTAATGATGTGGATATTTTGACCAAAAATCAATTTAAGGGTTAAAAAAATCGCATTTATAGCCAAAAACATTAATATTGAATTAAATGTTCTCTATATGGTTTTTTAGATGGTACAATTGTTTTCTAAACAATGATGAGTAAAAATTCCATATTTTTGTCACATGACTACCCATTCCAAAGCTATATTTCCTAAACGGTCAAAGTTGTCAAATGGCAACTAAAACTTTTAAAAAATTATATTTCAAATGCGTATGGATTTCTGAATATATTTACATAGTAACATTTGAGGATTATAAAGATAACATGACATTTTTATTTACCTAATGGCAACTTCATCCCAGAAAGGGTCAAACATTTTTAAAATTAAAGAATACAGATGTTATGTTAATTTTAATATTTTGAATAAAATTCATATATTCATCTTCAGAGTGAATCTGCAAAGATGTTTCATATTGATACAAATGATCATGTCGAAAATATATCCCATAGATACGTATATTTTAACTTCGTTTTAGCCTCAAGTTGATGTCATTGCATTGTTTGTTCACTGGGGTACAGAATACATGTCAATACCACGAGAAACACAGAGAGATCTAGCGATGCATATAAGTGCACTTGGTGTTAAACTCATCATTGGGAGTCACCCGCACGTGATGCAGGGCCACGAGTGGTTAAATGATACGTTAGTCCATTACAGCATGGGCAACTTTGTCTTCCACCCACATTTTACGTTTATGGGAGTAAGTATGCATATAGTAGTGTAGGGTTCATGCAATTATTGATTGTGACATATTTCTTTTGTAAACATTGGCTTTGAGTAAGTCTGATAATATGATAAGGCTTATGGAATATAATTTTCTTTATTTTTTTTTATAATTGAATGACAGATCTTTGTGTGATATCATATCAGCATTTATTGATCACCATCACTATCATCGCGATTAAGACCATCAGTAATAGCAGCAGCACTATCATCATTATCGTTATTCAGAATAATTTATGAATTCTAAGTGATTCTAGCATCTATCTTATTACATACAATGCTGATTTTATTTAACGGAAATTATTCTATCGTTGAATAAGGTTCCCTTTTACTATTTTAGTGGGGGTGCTTATTCGAGGTCACTGTTATTTAATAATTTTGGATTTAACTAGGCGCTTATTCGAGGAGGGCGCATATTTGAGGAGGGCGCTTAATCGAGGCATTACGCATTTTCTTCTCAAATATTGAAAGTTTATGCATGCATTGATATCTCTATTTAGTCGCTTGCCGGTAAAAACAATAGTAAGGAAATACACAGGAAGGCGATGTTGTTATCGAGGGGATCTCGTGGACCGGCGAGTCATACAGAATTATTTCGAGTTCACTTTACAAAGTAAGTGAGTGTTATATATATTAAGCAAATGCTATCTGTATGCATTAATACAAAAATTTAATTTACCGCCGAAATTGCATTAAATGAAGTAATTTATTCATTTATTTTAATTCCATGTAAAATTGCACTAATTTAATAGCATATTACTATTTATAAATAACTTGTAATAGTTTGTTAATTTTGCTATTATAGTCCCATTATATTATATTAAGGCACTTTAACTAGGTGGTGGAATGAAAATCTTATACTCTGAAAACCCTTTTCTGGTAAAATCGATAATTCCTGATTTTTAAAATAAAATTTACGGGAAAACTGTATATTTTTGTAACGAAACTGTTTATTAAGACTTTTATACAGAATTTTATGCTTCTACGAATGATGGCAATTTTATTAAATTTAAATCAAATCTAAATTTTATTTTTTTTTTAGATTTCATTTTTTGTGGAAATACCTTATAATGGCACTATTTTAAAATGCAAAATTTGGTACTTTCCCTAAAGTATTTATTGGCCGATTTTTTATATATTTTTGAATAGAAACAAACAAAATCCGTTTTTTGCTATCATTCTGATGTTACAGTGCATTTGAACTTAGAATCACTGAGCAATAAAGTTGTTTTCACAATTATTTGTTGAAAGTATAAAAATGTTTCATTATTCAGCCAGTAAAGCAGGGTAACAAAGTCACTAAATCGACAATGGTGTTGACACTAAAGCTTAACCATTGGTGACCAAACAATTGATACAAAACCAAATTAATATCTTGCAGAAGATAGATCTTTTAGGCTACATTTTCGAAAAAATTCATTTAATTATTTGGAACCCTCAGTTATATCATTCTAATACATTTTCGGATACTTTTATATTATGCTTTTATTAGAAAATCTCTAAACTTAATGATATAGCGTTAATAAAATTATTTTTAATAGTTAAATAATTTGTTTTAGAGAGGGCGTGAGGACAGCATATTATTTGCCTATCAGGATTCACAGTGATAAGGCAACAGGATGTATCACACCCATGCCAAAAATAGAAGACAACTGGTTGGAGGTATGTGGACCACAAGACGAAAATTGCTACGTTCCTAGACCAGGTCAACCGCACTATTAATACGTAAGCCAGCATTTAGATGAAAAAGTGCACAAAATATACTAATGGGATCCTAACAAAAATTAATATGCATAGTGTTTGCAGTTAACATCACATAACGATTACCTGATTCACCGCTATATTGTATTTTATCATAATAATAGTTTTCTTTTTACACAATTTTTAAAATATTTTATAAAACCTATTTTATTTCAATATATATCTCTAATCTTCTATTTTTGAGTATTTTATATTTAGTAGTTTTTCTAAAGACCTTTTGCCCATACTTTAACTGGAGAAAAACTCGTAACAGAAACTTATTTGCGAGTTAAACTATCGCGAGACTATTGCAATGTGATATCAATTTCACTAGATAAACTTTCGTGAAAGGTTATTTTGAATTAATTTTGCGAGTTGAAATTTCGCGAGTGGAAACCCCCAATCGCGGTTTAACAAAAAGTAATAACAAATAAATACAAATTTGCTGTAAAAACTCTTCTTATGGTGAAGAGAAATCATTTAAAACGACACTGAGTCCTCTCTGATGGGTTTTGTTAATAAGACTATTACCCTTTAAGTCAAAAAACATCTTGATTAAGGGACAATAATTAAAACTAACCAGATTGTACTCATTGGACAGGAGTTTTGATTTTTCCTGCATAATATGACTGCTTATTCTCAAAAACATATTCGTTGAAGGTTTTATTGTACATTATTTAGGGTATAAAGAAACGTTTAACCTCGATAACCACATCTAAAAATAAGACAGTGTCTGATTTTTAAAGCAATATTAATAATATTTAAACCATATT
>JAUOBW010234655.1:0-12150 GCA_032360285.1 Lepidozona retiporosa | reverse complement strand
TAGATTAGATCACTGCCTATCTGTGTAGCAAATTTTATCAAAATCGAAGTACATTAAGGGACTTTTTATAGGGGGGGGCCTCCGGAGCCCCCCGGGCATTACAGCCTTTCAAATAACCCGGGCCAGATAGGGTTAAAACCAAACTATTTTGAAAATCTGTTACATTCTCGCCTGAATAAAATTAAGTTATATTTAATAAATTACTCACAGGGAGTAAAAGTTACATTTAATTATCAATGGAACTATTTGGTTAAATTTTACTCATAATTATTACATTTTAACTTACAATTTACTCACAGACAGTTAGATTTACTCACAGAGAGTAATTTTAAGTTGAATTTACTCATCAGTGGGATTAATTTGGATTTAGTAACATTGTATTCATAAATATTTCGTATTAGCTAACAATTTATACATGAGCCGTAAAATTCACTCACGGTTTAAATTCATGTTTAATTTTTTGTTGGGTGCCTATCAGGCGGGGGTTGTAATAATAGGCGCGGGATTTGTGATGCTTGTTGGGTGCCTATCAGGCGGGGGTTATAATAATAGGCGCGGGTTTATGATGCTTGTTGGGTGCCTATCAGGCGGGGGTTATAATAATAGGCGCGGGGATTTATGATGCTTTGAAAAATATCCAAAACTAACAGTATAAATATAATTAACATTGATCGATTGAAAACATTGATAACTCAAATTACGATGAATATTGTATTATTTTAATATAAGGGAGTGGGCATTTTTTCTTCCGGGTACCGGGGCGGAAGGAAGTTTTTATTAAACTAAAAAGTTTTCATACCCCATTTCATAAGTACTTAAAGATTTCATACCCAGGAGAAATATCTCAAAAAAGTTCTCATACCCCGTGCTTAAAAAATTGCATGCAAAAAGTTTTCGTGGCCCATAAATAATTTTTCTAAAAGTTTTAATACCCCGGTTGCGAATAAAATATGAAGATTAATATAAAACTTGATTATTTTGGGAAGAATAAACCTTATAAAAGTTAAAAGGCCCCAAATTAACTAATCAACTGGGGTGATGTACTCGTTTTCCCCAAGTCCATAAGGTTAAAGGCAATAACTTAAATAAAGCTAACAGTTTAAACATACCTGCTTTTAGGTTAGTCAACATATACCATTCTTGAACCAACATTATAACATTGTGGTATTAAACCTGTTAAAATATATAAGAAAGATATTATTAAAAACAATTTCTATGAAAACAAACCAGTTTGTAATCAATATAATGTTTTGAAACCCTATAATGAAGAAATTTTGCCTTAGAGTTTTTGCCAAAGAAAACTACTTAGTACTTTAACCCATTTAGCACGCCAGGGGGTTCATTTTGCCAAATTTGATCATCTATAACTTTCGAATTAAAAATATTTAAAACATACAGTTAGGATCATCTGATAGGTAAAGTGTCTCCTATTTCATTTTGTCTCCAAAAAAGTTGCATCTTGCCTCTGGGGCAACCCGAAAAGGGGGAACTGCCCCCTGGACCATGAAAGCCGTTCACCACAACGGCTTGCCGTGTTGAATGGGTTAAAAACTGTGTAAATAAAATAAATTAATAGTTTTAAATAAGATCCTAGCCTACTATAGCTATTAAATAAAAACTTATTTGAAAAAATTGACAAAGGGAATAATACAAGATTTTATCTTAAAGGCTATATATATATGTATATATTCTTGGTAATTTTTTTTTTGAAAAACCAATAAGATACTTAGTCAATTCAAGCCTTCGACGAATATTAGGGAGAGCACCTCATGGGGACTTATATATATATACAAGCTTAAAACTAAAAATCATTCTCCTTTGAGAATTACAATAAAAGAATCAAACAGGTCAGATTTTTCAATTAGTTGTTTCTAAATACATCAATCAAATAATATACAAGTTTAGAAATACAATCCGGGAAACACATGCATTACCCTCATTAAATTTCACATCACGGTTTAATAGAAAAATAATATCTAAATAAAAAATAGGGTTGTCAAGTGTTTCATGAGAAAATGTTTCAAGAATGTATTTAGCATTTAAAAAAGTTAACAAAGGTCCAGTACAAAAAAATTTCAAGTTAAAAATAATTATGTTATATCACAAACAAATTTCCCTAAATCAAGGGCAAATATTTAAAATAAATGTGAATTTACCAATTCTAAATGAAGCTTAATGAAAGATTGAGTAATAAGTTTAAAACAAAATGAACTGTGATTTTATAACTAAATTCCATTCATTAAAAATTTAATTATAAACATGTGTGTTATTTTATAAAGTTGTGTAACTCAAAAAGAAAAGGAATTTGTATGATGGTAGCAAGGGCATTCATATACTAAAAAAATTACAGTTGCAGTGAAAACATCTTAAAAGTTCATTTAAATAATTATTGTGATCCTAGGTGATCATTTGAAAAAAATATCAGGGTAAATAGAAACCAAGAAGCGTGATTGTATATCAGACCGTTTAAATTTCAACCAAATAAAAAACATTTTTATAATAATTTTTCATTGACAGCATAAATAGTGGAAGCACTTCTTTAAACTTACTCAGTATTGGTATAAAGTGTTATTTGTTTACACTTAACTTCAACGAATCTTACAATTAAAAATGTATTCAATAAACAGATGGATCACATTGACTTGACATTTTGTCATTGATTTTTAAGCCAGTTATTATTTAATGAAGGTTTTGCAATCAAGAAAACAGCTCATTGAGCAGAATATTTTATAAAAAAATACCCGAAAAAGTAACTTAAAAAGTAATTAAGACAATAAATAATGATTGAAACAAATTTAGGCATCAGAGAGTGACAAAAAATTAAAATGATAAGAAATAGGGAGCGTTCTATTTAGCTATTATAATATTAAATAATGTAACTTAAAAAATCTAATATCTAAAGATTCATAAGTCTCCAGCTTCCTGCATCTCTACCACTACGTGTAGTGACAACTAACGGCCCTTGCTCATCTTCACTTTCATCAGGCTCTTCATTTATATCGCCATCTATGATCTGCAACACCTCATCCTCGCTTTCATACTCACTCTCTTCATCTTCAACTACATCTTCGTGAACAATAATTGTATCGATTACTGCATGTGCAGAAATAACCTCTACCTTCTGTTGCTTTTTTAATTTCATACAGTTTTCCATTTTATGGAAAGATAAATATTTGTCTAGTGTTGAGACAAGTAACTTTTTTAGGGTGTTCTCTTTTGCGAGTTTGGGCCAATCAAAGTCAGAGTAGGTCTTCGAATTTTCATTATCACGCTCAACCCTGTTTTCATTTACCCGAAGTTCTTTTAACTTGGTTTGATTTTTCATACCATCGACTGCATCTGCAACTACCTTTGCGCTTACAATAAACTTATCAGAAAAATCATTAATTTTATCAGCATTTTCAAATCCGTGATCCTTGAATTCCTTTTTAAGGTTAGATCGAGGGTTATAATCGTTTACTTGGCGTAATTCATTATCCTGTGTTGGCGGTGTGTCACGATCATGCAAATACTTAAATTTTTGTTTGTGATTGTAGTCAGGCATAGGTTCTGGAATTCGTTTGCATGGTCTATCATGCCATGAGTTATATTTGTTGCAATAATCACAAAGCGTGTCGTTGCTACGGCATGAAAACTTAACAAACTCTGTATATTTCTCACCAGTGCGAAAGTGGCTATCTATAAAATCATCAAGTGCTCGATAGAAATTTTCTCCTGGTATTGGAATATTCGATTTATTACTTTTATGTGTAATATAAAAATTTAATTGTTCCTGATCCCAAAAGAACAAATCCTCGCGATCCTCACTTGGTAAAGCCTTAAAGAAACCATTAGGCGCAACAGCGCCATCTACTCGTTGAGCTACATCTTCGCATACTTTAAAAGCATTAAACTTCATTCGAGCAAGCTCATGATCTTCAAGGTCTTTTATGGACATGCTTTCAAAGTCCTCCTCATTCAATCCTTCAAATCGACCCTTATATTCCCACTTCAAATACCCTCCGTCACACACTGCATCCCCTAAAAAGTTAAATTTAAATAAAAATGATATAAAATCAGAGGTCAGTGGTATATTATAGTCTACTTTAAGATTGTGAAGTTTCGCGTGAACATACTTTAGGGCATTTCAAAGATTTCTGTTAAATAGAAGAAAATATATTCATGCGAAAATAACCAACAGTGTTGTCTGCAGAGGTTTATCTACAAATGAAAACTATATAAAAAGTAATTTATCTAATTTAAGGGCTGCAAATAAGAATTTTAAACCTGGCGGACATATGTCCTTGCCAACACAAATTTGTGTTGGACATGTAATATTCATGCTGGATGGATTTATGTATGTAAGATTTTATAACATATTTATCAGACCTTTCTAATAAAATAATTTTTACTTGTTGAATATTACAAACTCAAATTTTAAGTTCGCTAAATTACTTATACTGTGAATTATTTGTCTCTGGCACATGTCATGCAGTAGCCGGACAAGACCATATTTCTTCCAGACATTGCCAATGACCGGTGCTTCTTTGTAGCCCAGTAATTTATGGTAAAGCAATCAATAAATAAATTCCTAAATAAATCTCAATTAAACATATAATGTTGATGATTTCATTAAAAGCCTCATTTTACTCAATAAAATAACTAAAATTTTAGGTTCATTATAGAACTATTCAAAATACTGTAAATAGATAGTATTGTGAAGGCCTTAATATAGCTGTCGGTCATCGGACGTAGATTTTGACCAAAAACGCATTAGAAAAATAAAGATAATTTTTGCGTAAAATGTAGATATTTTTTTTTACATAAAATTATATACAAACCAAAAAGCTCACAAATGTCTATAAGTCAAACATAAACAAGAAGCGCAATGGATTATCTTTTATTATTTAAATGATTAAGCCGTAATGTGGTATTTTCTTTTTGACTATATGATAGTTGTAAAAGTATTGGTGTGGTTACAATACAAAAAATATATATATATTTCTAAAAATTTCAATTAAAGCATAAAATAGAGATGTTATACAAGAGAGAAGAACAAAGCAAGTTGCAATAATTAGTATTTGTTGTCACTAGAGTAGTAAACAAATAAAAAACGTTTTATTCACTTACCAACATAACTTTGTATCCGTTCAACTTCATTTTGTGATGAATCACCAGGTGCCAAATGATGACGGACATAGTAATCAAGATTCAGCAACCTGATTTCCTGGGCTATGCGATACCTAACTTCGTGGTTTGTTAATCCAACCCCAGGTCCAGCATCTGTTAAATCAACTAGCCGACTTTTCCATTTTATATCAAATTCAATTATAATTTTAATAAATGTGTTTATCAAGGCAATCAAATCTTTAAAATCTGAAAGATATTGGTGGCCAATATGGTTGGTAGTTTTTAATAGGTTTAGAAGAGTAAGGGAATTTTGGATGACGCTGGTAATTGAAGATTCAAGTATATCCAAAATCGCTACTTCTAAATCATTAAACCTCTCTTTGTTATCGGTATAATCACTCATACATAATTGGATTTTTGATACAAAAAACTCCAATTTTTGTATTTCGTACTTGCGAAAAATACATGCGTTGCTAATCTTAATACAAAGGAGATCTTTTTCATTTGTTTGATCCACAAAATATTTCGAAAAATCATGGCACCTGACTATAACTGATAAGAATTTCTGAGATTGCCATTGTAATAACTTATCTTTCAAATGAAGCCCAGGTTCATTTTGTCTTAGTAAAACACAATGGCTACCCCAAACAGTACCAGAACTGCCGACAAAATATTTTGGCTTGAGAATAACACGAGATTCTTGGTTGCTTGTTAGTATAACTTCATCACCATTTCTTTCAGTCACTTCTTTGCCCATAAACAGAAATGTACCTGGCGTACAGTTTAGCATTGATAAAGGCCAGTCATATTTAAGAAACTTTTTAGATTTTGTAATGTCACTAGACTGAACAACTTTTTGTTTTCGTGAACTCTCCATCCCGGTACTTGTATTAGGACACAAATATGCCTTATCGTCAAATGATCTAAACAATACGCCATTAAAATCATCGCCCGAACATAAATTTCGAATTATATTTTTTTTGTGCGATCTACAAAAGTGTGTGAGCATAGTATCGGTATCTTCCGTTTTAGGTGGTTTTTTTGAGCAAAAGAGACCCAGACCTATGTGGTTTAAAGATTGGTGAGATCTACTATTTTTAGCTTTTGATCTGTTACGAACAGATGTAATTGATCTAACAAATGGCAAGTTACGCTGTGCATGATTGTAATTGATGAGCTTTAAGAAATCCTTTTGTTTTACTCTGTGATTTAGGTAAAGGACTGCATCTTTTCTCCGACCATGCGCAGTAGCTTTACTTTCAATACTTTCGCAGAGAAACCTTTCATCTTCTTCATCAATGAGGCGCTTTCTGCCAGCACCAAGTTTTCTTAATTTGAGTCGCTTTTCGAAGATAATGTTTTTGGTTATACGCCTTAGTCGCTGACAAATTGATTTTGTTTTTGAAGAATCCCCTGTAATAATTAGATTGGTGTCAGTAATTCGTTCTTCAATATCAATTATTTTTTCTTTAAGTTCATTAAGCTGATATTCCTTCCAGATTTTTTCTTTATCGAAAAGAAGTCTCTTTGACCGCTTTAATTCAGCGTTCAATCGCTCAACTTTTCGCTCTAGGCTTTCAAAAAGCACAGTTTCAGCAGATTTCTTTGCTTCCTCGAGGCTTTCAATGTAATTAAATACACACTCTTTATCTGAGGTTAATGAGTCAGAATCGATGCCAAGTTCATCTATTTCCTTTCGCGTTCTGTTTGAAGACAATAAAACTCTTATTACACGCTTATCCCATTCAGTATCTATAGTCGACATCAGTTTCTTTACAATGTTTATATCAGGAGTATCACTGCTTGTCTTAGACTTAACCATGTTTGATATAGCAAGAAATAAACTTTCTAAATCAAAGTTATCTGGCCTGAGTACTAAATACTCTTCATTGAATAAATTAACAATATATGCACACAATCCATATTTTGGATGAAGTAATAGCTCCTTAAAGCGTTTTTTAAAGTGTCTATCATTCAAGTAAGAGACTGCGTCTTTGTCATATGAGAATCCAATATAAATCTGAAAAGCTTCAGTCAATTCCATGTAACTGCTTATTTTTTCGCGCCCTTTCTCATCAGGTACTTTTGTTAGAAGACAATCTAGTATATAGATCAAAGCTGCTAAATGTTTATATTGTTGACTATCACTTTGCAATTTTGACAACTGTTTGCTTAGCAAATCTTTGTTTTCTAGTACTTTACATGTCTGCATTGATGAACTTACGCACTCGTTTATCAAACTAGCCTCTCTGATCGTTCCCCTAACAGGATTTGTAGCAGCAGGCTTCATAATGCTGGAAAAATATATTTCTAAATAGAAAATAATAGACAATAATAAAACAAGGTAGGGCAAAATTAGAATATTTTTTAAGAGAACCATTTTTATGAAAAATACGGCCTGTATACACTTAGTAAAATTGGTTGAAAAGATGCTGAATTTAATATTATAGCCCAGATAATATTGGAGGTAGGTACCACCTGGAGAGAGAGAAAACGTCATAGTGATTTTTTAATACCTTGACATATTATAGGAATATGAATCAATGAGGCAAATGGCTTTTAGATAATGATTTTTTAGATTTTCTGACTGCAAAGGGGGACTCTATGGCATCATGAAAATTAAATGTTGTCAAATATAAAAACTAAACACTGAGCAGAGCTCGAATAGTAGATGATTTAAAAAATGGCATATAATAATTTAATTTTTCAATTAATTTGGTATAATAATTAATAAATACGACAGCAGAGATTTGTGCCCAACGTGAATAAAATTCTAATAATTCATGTTCAGTTGAAAAAAAATTTAGTAATTGATTTTCTGAAGAACAATGCTAAATTTGCAGCCCGATATACATCATAAAACGTTTACAAATTAATTTGAAAAACATCAAAACTTGTTTTTGTATGAGAAACAAATTAATAATAGAGATGTTAAAAAGTAGTAAAATTAGTATTTTGACATGTATGGATTAAGCCGACGTCACTTAGTATACAATGTCACAACCAATACAATGTCAAAACCATATCAGAATTATCAAAAGGAATTTTCAGCAGAGTGTATCAAGTTCCAGAAAGTTACATACGTTTTAACACAGGGCACTAGTAGTATACTGGGGCAGAAAGCTATAAAAATTGATCATTTTTTTTTAAGTTAATTTTGACTATAATTTTAAAATTCACATAAACCATTAAAATGTAAACACAAAACTCCAGTGAACATAGAGAAATTGGCACCGAGTGGTTTCATTTCGTTCGGCTATTTAAAGTCCTTGTTACCACTTGGCATAACAGGAAACAAATAACTGCGAAAACTATGCTGACGACGATTTTATTAAGCGATAAAATAATTTTACAATCGGGCCGATATATCAGCCCGTCGTCGTCGGAAACAACTGCGAACCGACATGCGTCCAAAAAGGGTTAAACCAAAATTCAACACTAAATATTTTAAAGGAAGAAACTTTCGCAGAAGAAAATATACGTTTAAAAACGAGTTTTATTTTCGCGTAGTACAGAGAAAATTTCAAAATTTTCATAAATTTTTGTTATCGTGAATCAAAACCTTTTTCAAAACTTTTTTAGCTTTATAACTTTACATATACGTGAAAGGTAACATATGAAACCCACTTGATTCAATAGAAGATCATATAATATAAAACCAAAGCACATTGTCATCATACTAATTCCTAAAAATATATAAAAAAATATTTTATTTTTAAAGATTTAACTTCAATAATGGCTGATTTATAACAAATTCTGGAGATTACTCCGCAAAAATTGACCTTCGCAAAAAAATAAACACACTAATCCTACTAGTTTTTGCTTGATAAACTTGTCGGTTACTGTATTAATTATATATATATAAAAATAAATCTCTTCGCAACCCGCCTAAATAGCCTTTAAAATAAATATTTTAACTAAATATCAAGATGTTAAAACTAAAAGATGCAGAAAATAATTATATTCACAAAAGTTCTATGCTACTATCAGATTCTGTTTCAGACTCAGACATTTTTTCTGGTTCTTTTGATGATCCTGCTTCAAAGAAGCTACGAATAGATTTGCATTTTACTGCTTCAGATGTGCTTAAAGCCTTGTTTTTTCTTTTGCGTTGATTGTCTACATATTTTTTTTCTTTTTGAAGAACCATCTCATGCAAAAAAGAATTCACAATCTCGTTTGCGTCATCAAACTCAGCAAAGACCGCCTTCTCTTTTAAAAAGTTGAGTCCACGAAAGTGAAATCTATGAACTAATTGCTCTTTTTTAGGGTGTTTTAGTGATTCTGATTCGATACATATAGAAAAATCACCATCATAAATTTTTTGACTATAGTCAGTATCACAAATTAATTTTAAAACTGAAACGGCACTTCTTAGGGTGCGGTTTTCTTTTTCCTTTTCACTTTTTTTTTGGTTTTCAAGTTGACGCCTTTTTTCGTACTTCGCACACTTTGTTTTTGATTTATCAGCTGAGTATATACGTTTGAGATTACAAATACAAGTCTCAATTTTGGACTCAATTTCAGCAAGTTTGTCACCGGAAGCGTTGATGCGTTTTAAAATTGAATCATAAAAAAGAAGTTCATTGGCTTTCCATGAAAGGACATTGTGGTTAGTTGAAAAAACATTGTTTCGCAAGGAAGTTGTATATTTTCTAAACTCATCTTGTTTGGTGATGTGACCGTGTAAGAACAGTTTACTTTTTGATGCACGGTGAAGGTCTCGCTCAGTAAACGACGCATCGGAAGGATCTGAAGAATATTTCTTCACATTCATCCACTGTCCATCATTTGAATCCACATTATTGATTAATTTTTCAAATGTCTGGCACTTAAATTCAAGTGACCAGCGTATTTCACGTTGAGATTTAGAATATTCTTGAAAAGAATTGACATCCATTAAAGCATAAGAACTTTCAAATAAGGTCTTAATTGTATTGTTGAAAAATTCGTGTTTAGGGCAAAGAGGATTAGGTATTAATAGTGATTTTACGCTTTGTGGTAAAACTGAGGAAGCAACAGTTTCACAGTCATTGTTTGGTGTTGGTACTGGCCTAATCCCACCACTTTTTAAAATTGCTAAGGCGTTAACAAACTTACGAATGTGACCATCTTTCATCTTTATATCATTTTTCAATATAATTTTTAACTCAGATTCAGTAAGTGTTTTTAATTCATCGATATCATCATTGCCACTTTCATCGAAGGATTCCCAATAACTTTGGAGCTTATTCTCCTCAAGAAACTGCTTAATTTCCATTTTAGAGATAATTTTCTAAACTTCAAGTAAAACAATTATTCAACTTACATAAAATTACTTCAAAACAACAATTCTAGCCTAAATAAAAATCAAGAAAACCTTGATTCAAAATTTGTGTTATTTCCAGAGGAGGCTTGCCGAATTATTTGATTAAATGTTTGCAATTTCCATGATTATCCTATATTAAAAGTTTACAACCATACAATGTGCAGCAACAATTGCTGTTGTTTATAAAAGTATGAAAATCCAGAACCTACTTTAGTTAAAAATGCTAAATATTCCATGGAGTTGATTAAAAAAATAAAAATAAATTCCAGGCATCAAATAATTCCAAATTCTTTTACACCCATACTCCTGCTAAAAGTGGAAATAGGCCGTGTCTTTTTGAAAACATGTCCTGAACCGTACCATATTTCACTGGCTGGAAAATTAAAGTATTTCAGAAAAGTGTGTTTTCCGTTAGGTCCGAAAAAACGTAAACAAATAATGGGGCAGAGAGAAACGAAAACAAAAAAAAATGGGGCATATAATTCTAAACCATTATTTTCCCTGCAAACTGTACTATTGATATGAGGATACAATTTCAAAGTTGAGACTTTGGTGATCATTATACTTTGTGGTGATTATGAAAAAAGGTTTTCATGCCCCGGTGTTTTTTATGATAATCTCAAAAAAGTTCTCATACCCCAGGGTTTCATTTAAACACTGAGCAGAGTTTTCGTACCCTGGTGAAAATATTGCCAGATGTTTTCGTACCCCGGTATTATTCTCCCTTCGGTTTTCGTACCCCGGGCCAATCCCCTCCGCCCCGGTACCCGAAAGAAAAAATGCCCACTCCCTAACTCAGAGTAAATAAAACCTATAGTATATAATTATTATTTTAATACAACCACCATATGTGGATTTCATTCAAAATCGAATGACTGTTGCACTTATCACCTTTAAATTCATTTACATTTACTAAACCTTCAATTTTCTATGATCTTCCACTTTATAAATATTAATTTCGTCTTTCAAATTATTGTCGTTCGAGGTATCGCTTATTTGAACCAATCTTTATTAATTTACAATGACTTATTTTCCAAGTTTCTTAGAAACTCTATAATAATTGTACACATTGTTGTAATTCATTCCATCTTCCACATTCTTCAAAAAGTATTATATTGTTTAAATATCGTTTACACGTTTTTTTTTTAAAAGAAACATAGGATTTAAGGAGACAAGTTACAGTGATATCCACAATCAGCATTCCATAAGCAAATATTTATTTCATAAAAACATACTACAATATTAATGTTTCTCTACTTCTCTCACATTTGTCTTTTGTAAAGTGTTTCAACTAATATGATATGATCTTTCTTTCCACTTATGAAGACTTTAAAAACAATTATGCCTCAAAGTGTGTATAATCACAATGCATAAATTCGTGATTTTACTGATTGGATACGTCATTCACAAGTAAAATAGACTCATTTGGATATGTGATACACAAGTAAATTTTATTTATTGGTTATGCTTTTCAAAAGTAAATTTACCCATTTGGATATGTCTTAAACAAGAAAATTCTACTCATTGGATATGTTATTCACAAGTGAAATATACTCACGATCTTGAATGATTTTGGTACGACAGTTTAAGTAAGTTTTACTCACTGAGGTGTATTAAGTATATCTCAATACATATGCTGAGTTCTAATTTATAAATACCGTAATGCATAGAATAAACGCCCTCCTTCTATTAGACGCCCCCTCGAATAAACGCCCCCCTTTTTGATGATTATT
>JAUOBW010234544.1:0-12151 GCA_032360285.1 Lepidozona retiporosa | reverse complement strand
CATTAACATGAAACATTATGTATAGTAATTTTATAGTTAAATAATCTTATTTTATGGAAATTATTTAGCTCGATTGTTTTAACAATTCTGACAATTTCCGAATAAAGTACATAAGAACACAGATAAAAATTAATTAAGTCATTTAGCAACTTTGACACTAAAATACACTTGAAATTTTTAGTATTAGGCAAAGGTAATAATTGACAATCAGAGAATTATACATAACATTTGATAATTTTGAGTGACAAATTGAGTTCAGCTAGTCGACAAATAATAGATAATTGGGTTATAAAAATATTATTATTTTTCAATAAAAGTAAACACAGAAAAATAAAAGAGTACTTAGGATAGTTTTAATTGTTCACCACGGTGAACTATATAATACATATAATATTATAAATTGTCAGTATATTATAGTGCATCAGAATTGTATAAACAATCGGGCTATATAATATCTAAAAAATAATATATAAGATTTTTTGACTATAAAATTACTACATAATGGAAATTTTTGAAGTAATTTGGTTGATGCAATGTTTTTAAATATGTATATTTATAAACATTTCATCAACCAAATTACTTCAAAAATTGTATTAACATGAAACATTATGTAGGAATTTTTTATTTAAAAAATATTTTATTATTTTGAATATGATGTATTTATTAGATCCTTTTAATATGTTTTTGGCAACGAAGCATCCACATTATTAAGAAGAGACTATAGAACATTAGCTTAACTCTATATATGATATTTACCCTTGATGAAATTCGAAATATAGATTCTTCTAAGCCATTCCATTTGAGAGAACATCTGCCAGTAGTGCAATCTATTTTATATATATCACACACAATAGCATTCAGTTTTGTGTAGAGGGTAGTTTGGCAATCAAAAACAAATATTACTTCACCACTTGGATTTCTTGGCCATGCAAGCTAGAAGAAATATAATTTAGCTTATTTGGACCCGTGGATAAATAAATCTACTCCTTAAGAGTATTTAATAAAACGTCGTCCATTACTTCACTCACATGCTTATAAGCCCTTCGCATATACACAGGTGTTAGATAAAATTATAGATCTGGAGAAAATCCTAACAACCACAATAATAAACAACAATACAAACAATAAATCACCTCCAGAGATAGTTTTATCGATGCACATCTTTAAAAAAATGTGCACCAATCTCCATAATCAGCATATATCAGCATGCGTCTATAGACAAAAAAATATAAGCCACTCGTGTAAAATCTCTTTATATTTTTTTGCTAATGGCATAGTACGCCTAAAATTACCCCCCTTAAAATAAATTCGGCCAGCATTCGTTTGCGATTTTTGAATAAAATAATTTTCTGATTTTCATTCAATTTTAATTTGCGCTCAATTTATTCTTTGAAACCATGAAATCCAAAATTTTAAAAGTGAATATCGTCTCAAGTTGAAAATTTTCGGTTTTTGAAATCATGCCTGTCAAAATGAAAATATGGACAGAGGGCGGACCCCCCCCCCCCCACCCCCTAAAAATGTAAATTTCTGAAATCCCCTAAAATTAATTGAGGACGCTTTCATACGCAACACGTGATTGACATACATACTACACATAATAGGGAAGCCAGCATTATTTAACATTTCAAACTTTTGGGTTTACAAGCATTTACCTCACAAGAGCAGTTTTCAGTTTCACATGATGGAAAGAACTTCGGGGCACACGATGGATCATTGAGGTAATTTACAGATATTATGCTTCTATACCGACAGTTCTTTATTAGGTTTTCATTAAACGGATCCTGTTCTACAGTTCTACCATAAGGAGATTTGAATAGCCACATACCAGATTCTACATTGAAACCTTCCTTCCACTAAATAAAATAATAATAATATATGTGGAATATATAAACTACAGTAATCCCAGTAATCATAGGTGCACTTGGCTCAATTCTAAAATACATACATAGGTATTTAGGAGAACTCTAAGTGCAGTATGATTTAAATGTTATGCAACACTCCGTATTGCTAGGAACTGCAAATATATTGCAAAAGGTACTAGCTGTACAATAATAATTCACCGGCAATCTCTTATTTGCTTAGGTTACATATTTAACTTGTCTATGGGTTACAGTTGGATCATCATATACAGTGAAACTGAAACACAATAGAAGTAATAATAATAATAAAAAAAAATAACAATAACAATATAATAATAAATGATGAGCAGCTAAAAATGGTAGGCCTTAAAGAGACAGTATTAAGAAAGTATTAATTAAAATTAATGAATTAAAAGTAATCGATTCATAATTACTATAATAATAGATAATATATTTATATTTTGGGGAATGAACCTATACACGGTGGTCTGGCCGAGCGGGTAAGGTGCTTGTCATAAGAAACCAAGGTTCGAACCCCAGCTGTCGCCACAAGTTCACTTTTTAATCCGATTATGATCATTTTCGATTTCGATCACTTCAGCTTATCCGTAACACAAATGGGTGCTTTAAATAGAACCAGCACAGAGACCTGTGGTGTCCCGTTCTGGAAATATTGTCAATTTGACAAATTCTCAGTTACCACGTTAAAAATAAAACAAAATATAAACTTACTTTAAACTTACACATATTCAGTAATAACACATACAGTATAATGGGATTTTCATATTTTAATATCTAATTTATGAAATGAGAATTTTTCAGCCCTAAAGACAAAAGTTTATTTCCACTAAATTTTCTTTTTTATGTGGTTTTTGTGTAGGATAAAACTGAAATATTATAAAAAAGGTTAATAAAAAATACACGTGCTTAATTTATTTAATTTTAAAATACTGAGACAGAAATTTGACAAAATATCAGGAAAAGTAAAATCAATATATACTAAGGTTAGCGGAACGCTTGTCTCTGCGAAAGTTTGTCCTCTTATATATATATAAAATACATGATATTACAGATATGTCATAAAAAATCCTGATATATCGAAAATTGGTTACTTATTGTAGTAAATAAAATGTGAGTTATATGATCAACAATAAAGTGCTTCAGAATTGTTAAAACAATTGAGCTATATATAATATTCAGAAAACAAGATTATTTTTTAGTTAAATAATCTTATTTTATGGATATTATATATATTCTATAATATCATTTTGAGGAAACCTAATAATTTAGTGTGTTTATGTGAGATTCAACAACTTTAAACAAACCTGCTTGTAACTCAACCCTGATAATACAATATCTGCGTCATCGTCTCCAACACCTTCATTCATGTCAACCTCATCACCATCATCAAGAGCACTGCTGTCTATTGATGCTTCAGATATTTGTTGTCTGACAATGTCAACATCATCTTCACTATCGCTGTCATCATCACCAACTCCTGTAGCAATCTCATTTAGATAATTTTCACCAGAATAGCTCTTGTATATGGTTAAATGGGAACATAACTTATCGCTAGAATGAAATTTTTGGACCAACCTTTTCTTTCCAAATGAATGTTGGCAGATCCCTGAGCCACACGTTATATACATTTTGCTATTTACATTTGACTTGAACATATGGACAAACTGAGTATCATTAGCATCAGCCACCGAAAACTTCTGGTCATCTTTTTTAGATGTTGGGAGTTTTACAATAGGGCATGAAATTGACTGTAGAGCAGTAACTAATTTGGGCGACGTTGGATTGATCTGTGAAGTCTGGGGGAAATAGCTGTGATCGGAATTAGTAAGAAAATTTTCCATAACATCCTAGAATTAAAATTTATATATGTAATACTACGCGTTTTTTTTTATAAGCAACTCACTTTTTGACTTCAACCTGGAGTTGCTAGAGCCTTTAGGTGGATTTCAGCCTCAAAGTTGCTTAATAGTATAGTTGCTTATTTTTCTGATATTTGGGACTGCGTTTCAAAGGTTCTTCTTGCTAAAAATAAATTTAAAAGGCTAAGCAATGTGTGTTTTAAAGTCTCTAGGTTTTTATGTGTAATTTATATACAGATATTCATTTGTTTTTACTATTCTTGAAATTTTTAGCCTGGAATAATATACTTGGAAACAAAAGTAAGTCAAAAACGTGTACTCCATAAAAATTCTGGACTAGGTCCTTATTAGGTTTGAACAAAAGTAGATCAAAACATAATTAAAATCTTAGAATATACACAAAGGATGAGAAAAGGATTCAACTTAGTGATAAGTTACAAACTACAAAAAATAAATAACTAGTATAGGCCTTTTGTTACCTGAAAATGTTACTTGAAAAAAAATTATATATGTTTACATAATTGCATTATATACAAACGTAAAATGGTAAAACGTTGATTTTCCTATTAATGGTAGTCTAAAGTATATAGGTAAACGATGACCGGTTCTGACATCCCCTAAAAATTAGCACCCCCCAGAAATCAGGGCAGGGGTTTCAAACCATGCTCTGTTTAAATTTTACAAAAAGTAATATACCTCTGCTTCTTCTTCTAAGAATCTACAATGTAAACAAGTAACACCATCCCAATCTGACACATAGTTTTGTACCGTGCATGATAAAACTTTAAAGGTATCACAAGTGCATACCCAGTTCATTCCTTTGATTCTCGTTACATGAACGTACTCGTTAAACTAAAAAGCATTTATGAAAAGATAATATGATATATTGATTATATAGTTTCATTCAGTGCCAGACCCTCTGACATTGACTGCCCCTTTTCTGGTCAGCCCCACAGTCCAAAAAATAAAAAGCCAATTTACGCCTTTATATAACAGTAAAAAGAAGCCATTGCTGTTAGTAAAATAATCTTAACCTACAATGCAATGAATTTTATTATAAAAATCTTTTAATGGGAAATAAATACCTCCTTAAAGCGGTATCACTGTCGGTAAATTTATTTCCGAATAGACCGGCCAAACAGTTAATTAGGTATTAGTAGCTCTGGTGTGGTTGAAACAATTTACGCTTTTATATAACAGTTTAGTCAGGAACAGGGTCATTGTTTCCAAAATATCTACTATACTTAAAAGCCATACATGCATATACATACATTACATACATTTTTTTACGATTTTTGATAAATCGTTCTCACTATGTCCTTTGGATGTTTGCAAGTGTAATTTTACATTTTAAATTTATCTGACTAGACTACGCATGACCATATGGGAATTTATGATGGTGGAAAAGTAGTGTAAATGAGGGTATACAATAATTATAGAGGCCATGATATGACATTATTGATTTTGTTAGTATTTGAAGATCAAACATAAAATACCTTGAAGTCACCAGACTCAGAATTATAATCGTTCAGAACAATAGCACATTTTTCATCATTAAATATTCGCCAATGGATAGTTCCATGTGTGATAAGGTTAGTTTTGAAGCTTTGATATATGGTTAAATTAATATCAGATATCATTTTACTTTGTTCATAGTCATCAGCTGACATTTCTAAATAATTCAGCAACTGAGGTATTGTTAATTTTGGTTTTGGCTGTTTTTTTGTTTTTTTACGATTATTTTTTTTTATTGTTGAAGGCAGTGTCTCCAAGTGATATTCATTTTGAATAACAAGTCTTAACACTGTATTAATCTCTTCAATACCATCATCGTCTTTCATTAGTAAGCTGTATAGAATTTTATTACGTGGTGATTTTCCTCCATTAATAAAATACTCATGCTGTTTAACCCCATGGCTTTTATTTGATAACCAATGATGATAATTTGGTATTGCAGACAACACACAAAATTGGCTCTCGATGGTAAGTTGCTCATCATCCTTAAACTGATTCACAATTACTGAAATGTCTAGTGCAGGCTTTGGATTTTGCATCATCATGTAATTCTTTATCGCAACATCCCATATAGTATTACCACCTAAACCTTCCACCTTAAAGAACCTAAACAAATTGCAATGGTCTTACACAATATATATAAATATGCGCTAAATATTAATGTTATTGTTGATATGCCAAAATATTTAAATCTGCACCAAAAATGATATTCCGGGCTTTATTTTTGTGTTAAGAATTAGTTGGGCTTATTTTTGGGTGGTCATATTTTCTGGTGAGCTTATTTTCGGGATTTTACAGTATCCATCATAAAATAATGCCCATATTCATATGGAATAATATTAATATATTCAAATAAAAATCTAACCCTCTGACTTCCCACCTGTGACAGAGCCTATTTCTCAAAAGTAAACAGAAATTACTTAAATCGCTATTTACATTGTTTAGTTATTAACCAATAAAAAAGTTTTCTAGCAGGAATAAGTACTTAGATAAAATACCATGTATTTTGTAAGATATCAAAATTTATTCGAATAAGGTAAATGAGCAAACAAACCTTTTAATGTGTGATTTGATTTTTTTTAGTACTGTATTTTGATTACTGTAAATCAGGGGTTTATCAGATTTGGGGTTGAATGTGGATGTTGATGAAGATGCACTATGTCATACAGTAAGTACCACAGGCGTGTTCAAAGCTCAAATACAGAGATAAAAAATGTTCTGGAAATTTCCTAAAATTCTCCAAAAACTTTGCATCAACTAATTACTTGAAGAATTGCATTAGCATGAAACATTATGTTGTAATTTTATAGTTAAATTATCTTATTTTATGGATATCATATTAATATTTATAAACATTGCTTCGATTTTAATTTAGCCTATTTGCGATTGAAGAAATATATGGTGATATAAATAAACAATAAAACCTGTTATTTTCCATTGACTTGGTATTTGTTTTTGAAGACATCCGTTGGCAATAGATAGTATAACCAGGACAATTAGCATCAGTAATGTTCTTTTTCAAAATTTCATATGCCAGCGGTAGTGAATTATTAATAGAAGTTTTGTTCTGAGTTGTCAATTGCTTGAATACTTTAGAATTTTTGATAGCTGCATTGCCTGAAAATCAACAATTTTAGCATGAGTAAAGCATGGAATAATCCCAGTCATATTTTCAAAATATTTTATAACAACCAACTATTCTAAAAACCGCCTATACAGTACTGTAGGTACCCATAGCGATATATTGGGATAATTGCACGTGGAGTCAAGTTGAAGTCAAATAGAAATAGCCAAAAAGTATCACTACTTTTGATTGTTTATCAATAAAGAGTTAAGCTCATATTATTATGAATGAAAAATTATTTTATTTTGTTAACAGTTCTAAAAAGACCAATGCCTTGAATTTTTAGCAGAAATATATACCAGAATTTAATTTTGATATTTATAAAATCACAATAGGCATACCCACATTAGGTATACAAACACTACAGCCCAGCAATTGAATTAATGGGCAGTGGTCAAATACCACCCAAAATTTAACACTGACCGCTCGCAGCGAGTTTCAGGCGATCAAGTTGATATATTCAACTTACATACATTTATCTTTATCCATATATTTGGATCAGAGAAATCAAATAGACACACCAGAGCAGTCATTTTTATTATTTTATGGTGCAATGAAGAAATTTGATGACAGACATTCATATTAAACACAAATTTCTTTTTGTTATTTCGAGTGCTGGTAACCCGAAACAGTTTCTTTAATAACGTGAACTAAAAATAGAGTTAAAATAAGCTGTATTTTTTTATTTTATTCACTCTACATCACTCCAAGGATTGGAGGAGGGTTGTGCGAATTTCCGCACAGATAATAAATGCAGGTAATGGTAATAAATGCAGATAAACAAATGCATGAAATACTTGGTTTGCTAGTTTATAAGTAATTGTATTGTTATAGTAAAATTAGATATTAAAGAAAATGAATATAACATTTCAACACAATTGATCTAAGAAACAGTAGTGTACGGCATTTAAGGGCAAAATGTGCATACCTTTCCGTCGAGAATTCCTATGACTTTGTGCTGCATTTATGTCCCATTCATTTAATATATTTACAACGATAACATGATCAATCTGCACATCATTTATGAGTTCACGGAACAATTCATTGTACGATGTGTGAACAAATCCATTAAAAATACCAGTCTCGAAATATCTACAATAAAATTATTATTATTTAAAATTGTGTACATAATTTAAAATTTTGTTGAAATATAATAGTGGATGGCAAAAGCATTTAGGAATACAAATGGGTAAACAAGTTACAAGAGTGAAATAAAAAAAGTATGATTATTTTTCATACTCCTCTGCTCCTCATGATTATTTTTCACACTCCTCTACTCTGTCTCGCTAAATTTTTATTCATAATAATATGAGCTTTAATGTTTGTTCAAAATTAAGTCTTACCATATCCCCCTGACAGCCCGGGAACATAATTTGGGGTGAATGTCTGGGGGCCGGGAAAAAAATGTCGGTGAATGTCTGGGGGTAGGGAAAAATATTTTGGTGAATGTCCGGGGCCAGGAACAACTTTTAAGCGATTTTTGGGGGTGGGGATTACAAAAATGAATAAAAAAGGCCCAAAATGACTATTATAAGGCGTTTTTAGCAGTTTTTTTGCGAAAAAGTAGGGGCCGGGAACAAATTGTGGAGGTGAATGTCCGGGGGTAGATTTTCGTCTGGTGAATGTCCGGGGGCCGGGAAATTTTTTTGTAAAATACTAAATGACTAAATTAGTTGGGGCACACATTACATGTTGATGTACATTGAAAGATATATTTGTTGCTTACATTTTTTAGAATCAATTATGTAACTCCAAACAATCAGATGTCTTATTAGTTATGATTAAACTACTCATACCTGATATATAAATATGAAACATTAGACACTCTATGGATAATTGGTAAAACATATAACATGCCATCTGTACAATCAGGGTATGTAGACAGAGTTAGGATCTGTTTTTCAGTTGACAAAAGATGAGCTATCCCAAGAGAAGAATGCTTTCCTAAATCTTCACAATTGATTGCTGACTTTAGCACATCTTGTATTCGTTCTTCTAAATAGGCTGCTTCATCGCACTTCAAAATAATTGCTTGAATATCACGAAGTGTTTCTTCTAAAAGACAAAAATAGTAAAAACAATTCAGTTGTTGGGCTGGTTATTGATGTTGAATACTTAATACTGTAGGTAATTTGTTGCGGGAAGAAACTTTACGGGTTCGAAAAGAGAAAAAAAGGTTTGTGTTTTCGCAGCAGGGATAAAATTTTGCGGCTGGCAAATCAAAATATTTTTCTGAAATCCTCTGAATTAACGTCGGCATTGCTGACGTTCTCGTGCTGAAGTCAACAAATTAAATTAAGAATAGTAAATATAATGATACAATTGTTAGCTTGTCATTTATTCAATTTATTTCTTTTTTCTTACAATTATTTTCAAACAATTATTTGTGCGGACGTCAAATCTAATTAAGTGGTTCCACATCGGCATTTCCTTGCCGACATTGATTTTCTTAAGTTTAGAGGGCTGTTTCTGGGTGTAAACTTTCGCGGAAAAATCCACTTTTGCAGAAAAAGCCACTTTTGTGGAAAAAGCGAAATCCATAAAAACTGCAAAAGTTTTTAATACAGTAAAGAATATTCAAATGTATTATATTATATCACTATTTTAAGCCCAAAATAACTTCTCTAATGTTTTTTTTTTACTTATGGCCACATGCTAAAAATAAAACTTGTTAACTTTGGCACAACGTATTTAAAATAAGGTGGCGATTAAGGAGTTAAAATTTAATAAACAAACCTTCTACTGATGAATTCGAAACACTGGTAATGCATTGAACTGTATCAGTGTGTTCTTCAGGATCCATATTTCATAAACTAAAAAGAAGAATTAAGTCCTGAGTATGATATTAAACTGCTTATATGGCCAGGGGATAGTCTTTAGCCTTGGTTGGCAAATCCTCTAGTGTGTGGCCCCACAATAAAAGGACCTGGTTCCCTACATTACCAAAGTAGGTTAGCGTTAGGAAGGGCATCCAGCTGTAAAAAACTTGCTCAACATCAAATCATCAAATGATTATAACCGTCTTCTGTAATCCATGATATCATGGTAAGAGAAAGACTATTGTCTTTCAATAGACACTTATTGTTTATGAGGTGTTTATTGCAAAGCAGACGTTAGTAGATGTTTATGATGATGATGACAAAATAATTTGTAAGATTCAACTCAGTGTAACATAACAGATTTTCTCGAAAGTTCATTAGAAATATCTCATTTTAAAAAGGTTTTTCGTTATTACCAGAAAACATTATTTTATTGAAACACTGATTTTATTTATAGTTGAAACGATTCTTCGTGACGGAGGAGTGCCGAAACTACCGCAAGTTCACGTGGAGAGAAGTTCCTGTGTCAGACAAGTACAGGAGACTCTTTATAACTTGCAAAACAATGAAGGCTGGGTAATTCTTCACGGAATGTCTGGGTGTGGGAAGAGTGTGCTAGCAATTAGTGCGCTGAATAATGAACGTCTGGTTTATTCGTGCTTCCCAGGGGGGATTTTTTGGATTAATATTGGCCAAATAAATGATTCTCGTTTATTAATGAGGATGCAGAATCTGTGTTCGTTGTTAGACAACGACCATACTTACACGAGCATTCCACAAAACTTAGAGGAAGCCCGAGATCGCTTAAGAATATTATTTTCGCATCAGCATCCCAGATCGCTACTCGTTCTCGATGACTTATGGACAGAAAATCACGCAAAATATTTTGATATTCGTGTACGTACGCTCGTTACAACACGATATTCAGCAGTTGCTAGCCAGCTTCGTGAAGAAATTTACAAAGTAGCAGTCGAGCAACGTCTTTCAGTTTTGCAGAGTCAGCAAGTATTATCACAATGGGCTAATGTAGATGTATCTTCTTTACCGAAAGAGGCTGATTTAATAATAGAAGAGTGTCAGGGTTCTCCCCTTGCCATCTCAATGATTGGAGCTTTGATTCGCGTCCATAAGAATAGGTGGGATTACTACCTTACACAATTACAACAACAGAAAACGAGTAAAGTTAAGAGCAAACTTGCATACGAATATCCTTCATTATATCAAGCGTTAGCTGTTAGTTTCAATGATTTGCAAGGTGAAACAAAAGACTGTTATGAAAGTATGGTGATTTTTGAAGAAAATGTGTTAATACCAGCCTCTACTTTAAAAATATACTGGGAATTGGATGTAAGATTGTTTTTCTTATTTAATTTAAGCTTTAAATTTGTACGCTTTAAATTTGCTCACATGAAAGTGAAGAAACTTTTAAAATGTCCCATGATTACTTTGATTAAAAAGTTACGCTTTCATTGATTGGCTTTTTGACACATGGCAAGCGATTTATATCTAAAGCTATTACGCAAATGCAAATTATTTGGATATTTTCTTAGTTTTGCACATGCACCTAAATTCGAGTTTAGTTACTTACTACTAGCATATTAAAGTAAGGTAGTATGTTCAACTGAATAAATTGTCTTGTTGTATAATACAGGTTTGTCAATTAATAATTTGGTGGTACATTTCACTGTAAAGTGGATTTGGTAATACCTTAACTTAAGATTAGCTACACATTGATGTAGTATGTCATCTGATAAGTCTCATTGAAAGGCCTGATGGTATAAAACAAGTGCAAAAACACCTAATGTCTGATTTATTTACAGTAATGTAATTTAATCATTTAGGGACTAGGTGGAAAGTCTATTTTAAAAAAAATAGATTCCGTAGGTCTTACATTATAAGTTTAAAATTGATTTTACAAAACTGATGAATAATAGATAATTAAAGAAATTACCACCTGTTTACTAATCACGAATCATAATCACTTCATTGGAACCATGATTTCCTAACAAAGACTGATTCTAGATCAATTTGCTCATCATTAGTATCATCCATATCCAACTTCCAGTCTGTTCGGGAAGTACACTAATTCAAGAGGGGTACTATATCAATCATTTACTGTTCAAGTACTGTAAACTCCCAATATTTTTAATTTACGAATTACAGTAGACTCCCGATAACTCACATTTGAGTAGGACTGTTCGAACTTCCGTTAATGGTAAGATTTACTCTATAAAACGCATCTGATAACTTCAACATCCGATATCTCGAACCATAATTCATGTTCCCTTGAAGGTTCGAGTTATCGGGAGTTTACTGTGGTTCTTAAAGGGATCCCAAAGTTCATATACAAGTTAATCTCATGTTAAAGAGGCAGAGAAATAATGAACAGTGCTTTTTATTTTGTCGAAAAATCTTTAACGGTTCTCAAGATATTTATGTTTGATAATATTC
>JAUOBW010234543.1:0-19593 GCA_032360285.1 Lepidozona retiporosa | reverse complement strand
TAGTTTATTTCTGCAGTATTTTTTGTGAATTTTTGGTCCAATAATAGTATATTGACAAGGGATTTCTATTCCTCCTCCAAGAACCCAAGTCCCTTCTGGAGCAATTTACTAACTCATTTTTTATGTCCGTGTATAAGCCACCCCGAATATAAGCCCCCCGAATATAAGCCCACCAAAAAAGTCCTTTGTCCTTGTATAAGCCCAGGGCTTATTTTGGGAGGTTTACATATTAATCTTGTTTTATTACTTCGAAATAATAAAAAAAAAATGTTTGAAACTAAAATAAGAATTCAATAATATAAAAATTTAAAGGTTTCAACATTTCCAGTTGAATTAATCCGGCTACTCTTTCTACCAAAACTAGATGACTAAAATGCGATATTTCAATTTTCAATATTCAAAATTTGAAGTCACTTCAGTTATAGTAATTTGTATTTTTTGCAAATTTATTAGGAAAGCCTAAAGATTTTCACAATTGCCCCCAGCTTCCTCCGACAAAAATTCAATATCCTAAGTTCTACTCATCGAAATGGGCTAAAATTTTCAAGAAACTTTCAAAACATGATTTCGTTCACTATATGAAATCTTTAGTTTTTAACTTTTTGCTTAGAATAACTTTACCTCCTAGCTAAATAGAGTTAAAACGGAATATTTGTGTTTATATTATTATACTGCTACATAAAGATAAAAAAATAAAATTTTATATATTTCAAATATTAAACACCGGAAAAACCAAGCATTTTAGAATTATGGGATATTAAGGTTTTTACGACAAATTTTAAATTGTGACGGCATAGATGGTTTGCCTTGAATTGAAGGTGATGTAAATAATTCTTTGAACAATATATACTAGAAGTAAATTGTGTCATGGGAAATGCCGATACCGTAAACCTCCGAAAAAAAGCCCTGGGCTTATACAAGGACAAAGGACTGTTTTGATATTTTGAATTTTTAAAACTCAATGTTTACTACAACTTAGGGAAATAATTCTTCTGAAATTTACTTCAAACGACCAAATACAACGTTTAAAAACTGTTTTTAGTTAAAAATACACAAGTAGTAACAAAAATAGCAAGTTATTTGGGGGCTTATTTTCGGGGGTCTTATACACGGGGGGCTTTTTTTGGAGGTTTACGGTACTCTAACGATGGTTATGGTTTAAACAAAGTACAGATGATACTGTAAATGTTAAAGTTTTATTTTTTTATTATTTTTCAGTATTTCAATGGCCAACAACAATTACAAACGACAAAGGCTTGACGATATCAAAGAATTTAAAGTCCGTGCCAAGGAAATTGAATTTCCATTAAACGAGATCGCTCCGGAGAGGATAAGTAAATGGGTAAATATGCTAACAAAAACAAACGACACCCGACCAGAAATAATATACTCTGCAATTATCCCTACTGTTGCAACCTTAATGGGTAGTGCAACAGTTGAAGTGTCATCAAAAATGAAAAGTGAACCTGTAAATATTTCCATTATATGCCTCTGTGAGCCAGGGGGTGGAAAGAAACCCGCATTCGACATTGGTTGCCAGCAACCTTTAAGGATGCACGTTGAAGTTCGTCAGAGCACTAAAATTTACTTTGACGAGTTCACGGAAGCCGGAATGTTCCAGCAACTGCAGTCGTCAAATGGCAGCAAAGGCGTTATTGCAAAAGAAGAGGCATCAAAATTTTTAGAACATTTGATGTTCAACGAAAAGCCAGGAAAAGTTAACATAGAAAGGTTAGTATTTTCGTTATTCAATAACAAGTATAGTCCCTATATGGTAGAGGAATATACTAGACAAAAATATTTCTACCGTATGTAATTTGCCTGCTTATGTCCTATTTTTGAAAGCCTGTACCTGTAAAATAAATCTAAAAGATATACGCGGCAGATGCTTGCCATCTTGTATGCTCAAGCTAGGACCAAATATAAAGTAGTATAGTAAATGTTCGAGATAACAACAGTTAAATATTTGAATTCATGTGAGTTAAAAATCGAGAATTTTCCTTTTCAAAATAAAAAGGTTAAGTGTGTACATCTTGGGCTCAAAGTTTAAATTTTCGTAATTTTAGGTGCGGCGTTTATTAGACGGCGGCGTTTATTTCAAACATAGGATTTAGGGCTTTTAGATATTTGGGGTAAAAAAAAATATTGTGCGAAAGGAGGCAAAAACTGGATGTTTCACAAATTTTTACTGCTTAAATACACTATATAATATTAGAAAAAATCTCGTGAAGTAAATAGAAAGTTAAATAAAATAAATATTCATATCTACTAACAGTAGACAATTTTGTAGATAAATAGAAATTACAATGTTTTCTCACTATATATTTTAATAAGCTCCGCTTTTAAAGTGCGACGCTTATTAAAGGGCGGCGCTTATTAAAGTGCGACGCTTTTAAAGTGCGACGCTTATTAAAGGGCGGCGCTTATTACGAATTTGGAATTTTAGGTGCGGCGCTTTTATTAGAGGGCGGCGCTAAATAGAGGAAATACGGTAATATACCCTTACTGTGAATAGCTTATTCCAGCGCTGGATCAGTTCGATTTCTAAAGTAATCAAACACGGGTTTTTTATTATATTCTTTGATTATCGAATTAATCTAATCAAATGAAACTCACAACTAAACTAACAACTAATCTTACGATCTTATCTAACGCCACAAATAAACTAATCAAACGCTTTTCGATCCCATTGGACTATTCAATGTTATGACCTAATTGTTTAGTCTTCACACTAATCGAGCAAAACTCCCATCCAACTGAACTAAAAATAAGTACTTTGTCATAGACAATATTTCCAGAAAGGTCACGGGTAAGGTGTTGGCTGTAATTAAAGCACCCATTTGTTCTATAGATAAGCTGAAAAAATCGAGAATCTTAATTTACAGATTCGACATCAAAAAGTTTGAAAATAACTTATGGAAACAGTTAGACTCGAACCTGTCAGACAGACGCGCAACCGCTCGGCAAAACCAACTATGTCGTTCGATAGCTTCAGCTAATCGAATTTTTATTAAGGTGTTGGCATTCGATTAGATTCGATCAGTAATTGTTTAAATGGTTGATTCGGGTCATTCACTATGTCTGAACTGATTTGACTGTAATCGGGCGGTAATCGCTGAACTAATGTGCAGTTCAATACATGTGGCTAATGACTGGCACGGGTAAGAATTGAAACCCGTATAAAGTTTGATTAGGGACCAAATCAAAGAAAACTTATCAAGACCCAAAATAATAACGATACGATTTGTTTGTTTAAAATTTCGTTCGATTGGTTTAATAACCCTCTTTAGTTAGCGTTCGATTTATATGATTATTCAAAGCTTACAAAAAAAATCTGATTATGTTCGATTGTTAGACTAATCAAACAGTTTTATTGAAAAAACTTCAACAGTGAGTTCAATTGTTCAATTAGCTTGAGTAAAATCGCCGCACGTTGCACACAAATTTTAAATAATAAAAATTTCCACATATAATACCATTCGAATAAAGCGCTGCATTTTTCGATTAAAGTTTTTTTAGTGTTTGTATTTTTTTAAAAAATCTACCTTATTCCGAGCATAGCCGTCTGAAGGCGTCTCTTGTTAAAATTTAGAAGGAAACAATGAAATTTGTATTCAATTAGTGGATTCTACAGATTATAATAATATCCAATAGGTGTTTCTATGGAGGAAAAACTTGCGACCCTTGCTCTACCTTTAACACTACATGGGTTAGGCGTTTTGAACTTAAATAGGTTGGGGGCGGAATCCGCCGCCGCCCATCTTTAAATCTCTGTTTCTTGTCCAATTTTCATAAGAATTAGCAGGTGACATCAGCATCTAGCATTTTTCTTAATTTTCTCGAAAAATTTTTTATTACGTCAGAAATTTCCTGTGAAAATCAGCAAGTATACAAGAAATGTTAAATTATCCTTAATTTTTATTGGTAGTGGCTAAAATTTTACACACAACTTATTTATAAAAATGAAACACATTTGTACTCTGAAATTTTGCCTTTAGTTCATTTCTTTGCTGATATCAACATTTGTGAAATCAACAAAATTTAAAAATTCTGTTGAATATTTCTATGTGTAAAATATTGCCTGAAATTGCCATATTTGACCAGAGACTGATAAATTATTGTCTAAAAGTGGTTTGAAATGTAAAAAACCGTTTTAAAGCGATTTTGAAACACATTTTCAAAAATTACGGGTCGATTTAGCCCTTCGCAAGCCGTGCAGGGTTAAACTAATTTATTGCCGGCAAACAATCAGAATTCTCCATACATACATCTACTGGATATTATCATTATATAATTACAACTATATATAACAAAATTCATATCAAACGTACTAAATCGAATCAATATTCTGTAATGTTAACGAATGTCTACCATACATATTGCTTAGAGATTTTTCAATTTTAGAAAATCTCAATTCTTATTTATATATCCGCGCTAACAATTGCTTTGTAACAACTAACAAATTATTGACATTGTAGTAGCAAATTTGTTTGGCCGAGCGATTAAGACACGCGCACTTAACGTGCTTTCACGTAACATGCAGCGATCGGGGGTTGTGGGTTCGAAACCCAGCTGTTGCCACAAGTCTTTATGACTTTTCGATTTCGAATTTGTTAATTCGATTTTCGATTACTTCAGCTTAACCGTAGCAAAAATGGGTGCTTAATAGAGCCAAGACCTTGTCCGTGAAGCGTCTTTAAATAATATCTATGGCAATTTTTCGGTCTCTCACGTTAAACAAAATACCTACCTAGCTCTTGCAATTCTTAAAACCTATGCTGATATAGAAAAATAAAATTTTAGTTGGAATATTACTAGTGATAAAGGCATTCTGACGATAGAAAACGGTAAATAATCCCGCTTGTCAAACAACCTAACCGCAAATTTATTACCGAGAACTAATCGATAATATACTATATCAAGGCCTAAAACACTATTATAATTGAATTATAAATCTTAGATTTTACCTATATATATAGTATAAAAATGTTAGTAATAATACAATCAAGTGCCACTGATTGTAATTCAACCAAGCAATAATATTAATTAAATGGAATTTTTAACTAAAAATTAACACTTTCAAACTATTAAGCTAATATCATTAAAGGGTAATTTTGAGCGAACTATCCCTTTAGTCTTTTAAGCCTCCCGTTCTTATTTACTTTGTTGTCATAATAATAGAAATAAAACACTAATTTCTTACGCCAAAATGTAATTCTCGTATGCATCCCTCTTTAGACTGAACCAATGTTTTGACGGAACCTCATGGATCTATTCCAAAGCCAACAAAGAAAGTCGTCAGGTATTACTATTAATGTGAAATACTATTTTTTTCAATATACAGTATAATCAGCACGATGGCTCTTAATATTTTTTTGGTTTATGTGGAGGTTATTATAGGGGGTAGGAAGGCTCCTATTTAAAAAGTTTTTGAGCTGATTTATTCGTAAATTGCACTCTACACATTAGTTGCTTCAATGATATGTATTTAATTATCTACTTGAGTAAGTAAAACAGTACAGTGACATAATACTTTTAAGCATAAAGTCTAATGATACCTTCTAGAAATCTCTTTATATAATCCAGAGGCTAAATATATTAATTTAGACAGTTCCTACACTTAAAGTCCCGCGATGTTTTTTGGTTTTTTACACTTAATTGGGGTTTGTGTTTTTTTCGGGGTGTATTGAGGATTATTTTAGGCCAGTTTTAATCTTTTGTCAATTTGTATCTAGGGTGGGGAATTTTTACCGCATTTATCGCAGGATGGCTAAATGGAGAGTTACGGCAATTTGTAGATTTACGGGATTTTGGAGAGTTACAAGGAAAATTGGAGATTTACTGAAAAATTGGAGAGTTACGGGATTTCCCCCCTCTTGCCACCCTTACGTTTTGTTAATTCTCCTATAATTTTAGCAGATCTTTTCAGAGAGTTACAGCTAACGGCTAACGGTTAAAACGCTCCAAATATTTTCTAAACTAAATAAATTAATAACTATGGTCAAGAAATATCTAATGCACTAATCTCATAGGTCTAAATTAGACATTTATTTACGAAGACATCTTTATAAAGTTTTAGTAAGGTAATTAAATATCTATTATTTTTATTCTTTTACTATCATTAATGTTTAATTAAAGCTTCGCTTATTCCAGAAAAAAAGTCTTACTGAACTTTAATGTCAGGAATCCCACGTTACTTTCAGAATTTTTAAGGACTTTTCAAAATAAATTTGCATATAAAAATGTTTTAAGTGAATTCGGAAATCATATTTCCATATTTAAGAAGACACATACATTTTATTCATATTTACACATAATTAAAAACTCTGATAAAAGTATTCCTCGGTAGGTAGGTTTTTATTTAACGTGGTAGAACAACAAATTGTCATAGACAATATTTTCAGAAGGGTAACGGGTAGCGTATTTACTTAATCGAACTTTGAATTGACTGAAAAGTTACTGAAAAGTTATAAATTACAACTGGGTTCGAACCCACGATCGAAAAATGTATTGTAAGATTAAAATTTAATCTCTATATCATATCTTACATAAACCCATATTTCTATTATTTTATGATATACTATTTAAATTACTCTAGTCCGAATTCCCTAAAACTAGTCGCACAAATTCGCTATAGTCCTAATTTACTAGGTAGGGAAATAGGATAGTCTAGTCTTAATTCCCTGTAGTCTTAATTACGTTCCCTGCTACACCGGTATAGTATCTATATACTATAATAATTAAATTTTAATCCTATTTGATTACAATATAACATGGCAAAGTAAATTATTTATGTATATGTTTTTCAGACAGGTCGTAATTCTCATTTTTAGGTTATTGAACAACCTGGGATATCATTTCTTGGTCTCACCCAGCCTGATAGGTTTATTCCTATTTATAAACGGTTGCAAGAGCGAAAGGATGGGTCGCTTGACCGTATGCTTATTTGCCAAGCAGCTCCAAATCGCCTGGTCTCAGCTGAAAGACGAAAGTGCATTGAAAGTTTTTTAGAAGAGCCTGTTCAAGATTTCCGGTATATAACTTTATGTAGACATCCCTGTTATTTAATATTTTAGAAAAAAATTAACACAAATATTACACAACTTCAAAATTCTAACATTATTGTTGGAACCCCGACGTAGTCGGCGGGGTCCCATAAATTCACGTCCGTCCTTGCGGTCCGTGCGTGCGTCAGTCACGCACTTTTCTCCAAAACCGTTCGACGAAATTATTTAAAATGTTGTACAGTGTTTCAAAGCCATAATATCTCCAGATGTATTTTTCGGTTTTTTGAAAAAAAATCTCCTTTCCGAGTTACGGGCCGAAAATGGCCCGATTTTGGACCGAAAATAACGTTAGTTCAAATTTCAAATGATTTTTTTCAAATTTCGCATGAAGTTAGAGGACCATAGAGGGATTCTTTTGATCGATATGGGTACCCCAAGAAAATTCTCGTTTTTCGGTACTGGGCCCAAATACGGTATCTTTAGGACCGAAAACGACTTATTTGCAGTTTTGACAAAAAAGGAATGTTTAATTTCTTTCAAATTTTGCATGAACTTAGATGATCATATAGGGCTTATATTGAGCCATATGGCCACCTGTCGAAAATTCTGGTTATTCCGTACTAAGCTCAAAAATTGTTCTTTTGGGACCCAAACGACACTTTTCTAATATTCTTAAAAATGGTACGTTAGATTTTTTTTGAAATTTTGCATGACGTTAGATGATCATATACGGGTTCTTTTGAGCCATATGACCATCTGTTGAAAATTCTTATTTTTCGGTACTGAGCCCAAAAATGGCCGAAAATATTTGTTGAAATTATTTAAAAAGCAGGTTTTTATTTATATTTTATTTTCATGAAGGACTTTAGGACTTGGTGTGTATTTCTGATCTTGTAGCATGATAGTCATTATTAATTAAAGGACGATTTTATACTTAATCTATAATATTAAATTAATTTTCTGGGGGTCCAGTTAAGATTTACTTGTTAAATTATAAAAGTTATTTAAGTAAGTAACCTAAAGTTACGGATAGGCGTTTTAACCAGATAGGGATCAAAATAAATGAACCATACGCGCTGGTCCGTATGTTGTATCTGTTCATCAGTTCAGTAATGAAATCTTGGGGTTGTTTACGAAGAAAATAAGATTTTTTTCTAAATTTTAGTTTTAGGGAATTGTGCCCGAATTTTTCAAAAATATAAACTTTTAGAGACAAAAACGACGTATTTTTAATTTTCCTAAAATCGCTTTGTTACTTTTTCTAGTTAGAGGGAAACCATTTATAAGGCGTCATGTGTACTGCAACGATTTGTAAAAATTGCCCCGATTTGTAATAGCTGCCCCGATTTGTAATAACATCTCGCCCCGATTTGTAATAAAAAACCTTCCCGATTTGTAATAAAAAATTGACTTGATTTGTAATAAAGTTGTTTTAATGTGCAGTATACGATATGACTTTTGAGCAATTTACCTGATAATATATTTTTGCACGATGGATACAATTTCATTTACTAATAATATTAGGAAAAATAATTTGGCCATAAAACTAGTATAAAAATCATGTCAAAGCTAGTCTGTTTTAAAATGATTTAAACATTTACTTTTACATTTACGGAAGCCCATTTGTGCCATCGGAGGATATCATTTATTAAATTTTAAAACATTACCAGGAGCATCAAAAAAATAAAAACACGCTTTTGATGCTTCCATTTAAAATTTAAAACGCAAGCATCGCGAAAAACGAAATTTATTTGGTGCTTCATTTTAAAATATAAAACGCAAGCATTGCGAAATACAATTGGTGCTTTATCAAGAAAAAACGTAGTCTAATATATAGAGAAACACTTGATTATTATTTATGTGTAGGAGACCGTCAAAATTGTTATGCGCGGTTCAATTCTTTCCTGTGGGGGTGGGTACAGAAAAGAATTGAACCGCGTATTATTGTTTGTACATGTGACCAAAACCGGGTGTTGAAACTTCGTTCCCAAGATTCTTTTAAAATATTACACATTGTTTCATGCTAATTCAATAATTCATGTAATTGAGTGGTGCAAGGCTTTTGGAAATATACACCACATGTTTTTTAGTTAAAATTTCATTTTATTGATATTATATTGCTTGGTTGTTTTACAATCAGTGGCACTTTATTGTATTGTATTACAGAGGAATCTGTCTTAAGCGGACACTATCGGCGCAATAAAATCTATCCGCTTTAGAGTTTTGTCCGCTTTATAGAGATTTTTCTTATAAGAGTTTGACTGTAACTTACTATAATTCGTTCCAGCGATACTGTCCGATGTCCGCTTTATACCGTGTCCGCTTTAGACAGATTCCAATGTAGTACTACAACAGTGGAATCTGTCTAAAGCGGACATGGTCTAAAGCGGACAGTATCTTTTGCTCCAAATGAAGAGTTTTTACTTTAAATGCTCTCTATAAAGCGCACACTTGGCTCTAACGGACACTATTTTTTGCACCAATGGTGTCCGCTTTAGAGAGATTTCACTGTTAAATTTTTTATACTATTATCATTCATAGATCAGTTTACGAGAACATATATGTGGATTGCCACCAGGAAGATCCACTTATTCTAAAGCTATCTGATGAAGCAAACCCGCTTTACGAGAGCGAATCAGACAAAATAACGACAGCACTGAATGAAATTTGGAAGTCTTGCGAGCCAGGCGCCGTCACAATTTCGAAAAAAGATCGGATGATATTGCGTGTTGCGACAATTTTGCACATTTTATATTTACACTTAAATGCAAAACTTCAATCAGAGGTATCTACTTGCTTTTATATTTTATGTGAACTTGCCATGAGTACTTTTTTATTCTTAAGATAGGACAGTGCTGCCCATACAGTTTTACCAGCATATCGCCGCTAATATAACCTTAAAAATGCCGCAATTGAGAACTTTGTAATTAAACTGGTACATTATCGGTAAAAAATAATGTCAGAAAAAAGTGACGAAATTTTCGGAAGGTGACGAAAATTTTGTGCAACGATAATAATTTAGGAGTTTAAGATTTGACAACGAGAAAAGGAAAGTCAGAATTCGATATTCCCGTTGCGGTTGTGGGAAATTTTTATTTTAGATTCAAAATTCTTCTACAGAAATCAAACTTTGACTACTCTATATGGAGATAATAAAAAGAGAATCGATGAATCAATCTATTTTACCATTTGATACAAATTAATCTCGTTTAAGATACAAAATATAAATAACCACCACCGCTCCATTTACAGATCTGTTGCTTAAACTCACTAAAGTATATAAATATGTATTATTAATATGAAGTCAGTAAATCATGTTTTAGAATCATCTCGCATATATCTTAGATTGATTAAAGTAAAATCAACTTTATGTTGTTAAGTATATGTTTAAAACATTTTTTGTTCAGAAATTTTCTGAACTCTTTGTGGTTTCATTATTTAACTGATTCAAACCGTTAAGTCACTGCATTCGCTTCATTTCCATCTCCCTAATTAGGGGCACTTCTTTTTCCAAGAATCAAAAAATACTGGCATCCATACATTTATCGTAACGTATTTACCACTATTTCGATTTAAAACATTACTACTACCGAGTGCCGTGTCTAGGCACTGGATCTCTAGAGCTTCCATTGTCGTTCTTTTAAACTAATTCGACTCAGTAGATAGCGTTTTAACGTCATTCTAACCAATTTGATTTTTACAAGATTGAGTATGTTCGGACAATCCAGAATCCGACCATTTTTCTTCGAATACAGATTTTTGGAGTTGCATAATGCGGGTAGGTAGGTAGGTAGGTAGGTAGGTATTTTGTTTAACGTGATAGACTGACAAATCATAGACAATATTTCCAGACGGGTCACGTAAGGTTTTGGCTATATTTAAAGCACCCATTATCGCTACGGTTAAGCTGATGAAATCGAATTTCGAATTGACAGACTCGAAATCGAAAAGTTTTAAATACTTGTGGCAACAGCTGGGTTCGAACCCACGATCCCGGTCGCTGCACGTCACATGATAAAAATTTAAGTTAAGTGCACACACCTTAACCGCTCGGCCAAACAACCTCTTAACACTAGCACCTGTTTGCAACCACATCCACACTTGATTAGATAAAAAAAAAACCGGGTTACTCTTTTTGTCAATCTTTGATTTATTTGGCTATAGAGTATGGAACTAAAATTTGATCCGGACTCAAATACAACGTCAATTTTTTGGTTCTTAAAAACTTTCTTTATTTGTTGACTGATACCGGGGATCAAGGCAATGAAACTGTAGAGGACTTTTCTTCAAAGATTACTTCGTGTATTGTATTTGTTCGAGCGTATTGTTTAATGATTCTTTCTAAAGATGCTTTCTTGTCATTTCCTAGCGATTATCGATGAATACATTTTTCGGAAATTGGATTTCTTCTTTAATGTAATCAGGCAAACTAATTTTATAAGCAGGTGCAAGAAAACTTTTAAATACTCCATTCGTAACTCTGGGTTCGTTGATCGAATGGGGCTTAATTTGTATATTCGTGATAACTTCTTTCCTATATACTTGAAAGTCAAACAACCGCATTTGTTATTGTTGTATCAAGAAAGTTTATCTGCTTTTTATCATTTTCGTATTCGATAGTAAATTGTACCTACGGAGTTTAGTGTTTGAAGTGAAGTATCAGATTTATTATTGTCATCAAAACGTGCATGTGAATCGTCGACATATCTTCGGAATGATCTAAGACGATATAACGCTGGTTTAAAAGCTATAGTCTCGATGTATTGCAGAAAAGCTTCAGAAGTAAAAACCATTAACGACATACCGACCTGAATTATGTAATGTGGGAATTTGACGAAGTAGCTATTGCAACAGAATTCAATAAGTTTTTTAAATCGTTGATAGTAATTTTTTTACGTGTACTAAAGTCTTCATAATCTTGAATAATTAGCTCTAAAATGAGGGTCGTAGCTTTCTAAATAGGGACGGATGGATAAAAGTTCAGTGCATCGTAGGAAACTTGAACTTATGTATGTGAAACGTCCCACTGTTTAGCTTGAGAAACGAATGACGTAGAGTTTCATATTCTAGCTTAATTTTTATTGAGAGTAGGATTGATAAGCTTAACTAAATGACGTGAGGACGCATAAGCAGGCGTACCTATAGTAGAAACTACAATTTGTATTAGATAGTCTTTTTGTGGTTTGTGAGATTTGATGATGCCATACATTCGCGGTGGTATACCATCAGTAGGATAAAACTCTCGATATAATCGGTCATCTAGTCTATCTTATTTTTTGATAGATCGTAAAACGCGCTGGAATTTCCCGATTAACGATTCCCTGTGGATAAGCCACCCGTAATAAACCATCTTGTTACTAACGCAAAATTAGGACCATTTATAAGCCCCCCGTAGATAATCTCCCTTAGATAAGCCCACGTTTTTACTGACGAAAAAATGGATCGATCGCGTTTTAGTCATGTGGTTTTGGAAGAAAGAGTCGAGCCAACGCGTTTACAGTCCTTTTTCATCATATTATAAAATTTTCTTATGCATTTTTCATCGATAAAGCTCACAATTGCAAGGTATTTCTTATTTGAGGAAAAAATAACGCAAAAAGAGGACCATGTATAACCCCCTGTTGATAAGCCTCCAAAAGATTCTTATTTCCGGAGAAATACGGTATTTGCCTCGAAATAGGTATTGGAGGGGGCTAACACACAAGGAAGCTTATTATACACGGCTTTTATTCGGGAAAGTTTACGGTATTTGATATTATTACATGTTTCTTGGACTTTCTTTCATATTTTAAAATCTATAATTTTAAATCCAAAAAGCTTTTTTGTTAATAGTTAGTATAGTTTATTTAGATGTGAACCTTTATTTTACGTTTGGTAGAAGTGACTACCATAGTGATACTAAATTCCGGAGGTGCAAATTTTCGAAGCCGAAAAAATCTTAAAGCGTCGTTACAAATTTTCGCGAATGGACTCTTTTATAATATTTCGCGAAGGCTAGTTTTCGCAAATATGAATTTCTGCATGCTATGTACAACAGAAATTTCATCAGTTATTGATTTATATTAAATTAATTTGATACTATTAGGTGGTAAATAAGTAGGAAAGTAATATTTTGTCTATGAATACAGTTTATCGCAGAATATAGGTAAATTAGGATATTTTCAAAATCATTTTCGCGAATGAAAAAATTAGAAAATATTCGCGGGTACATATTTTCGCAAAATGGCGACTTAAACATATTTCGCGGGTGCTAAAACACTGAAAATTCGCGGTTCAGGTTCAAGATGTTGAAAATCAGCATTTTTGGAATAAAATTAAAACTAATAAGATTTACCGGATGAAATTTTGGGAGTTAATGTCTTTTTAGACCCTCGAAACATTCCCGCAATTTTGAGGAGTCCGTTTGGAATGAATATTCCAAAAACACTAGTTCTTTATTTTAGCTTATTACTAAAGCACGTAATTACCAAAATTGTTCAAAACCATTCAGAAATCATCTCAGATAACTGAATTTTCGAAAACCAAGTCGAGGAGCACTTTTGGAAAAATTATTCTTAGGTCATTGTGAGTTTTATGGAATAATTCATTCCTTAGGTGCTCCAATGGAATAAAATATTTCACTTCTGACTCTACAAAGCTTTCTCAATACGATAGAATTAAAGAAGTATGAAGTTTCTTGCTGCAGAACTAGTACTTGGGTACTTAAATTCACTATTTATTTTTTATTTTTTAGGAATATCTATTCCGAATGTGCTCTTTTTCCATTTTTTATCTTCAAAGCTGTGAAATGGAATAGAAACCTTCCATCGTGTGAAATTTGAACGTACAACTATTTTAAATTAAGAAGATACGGTCGTCGGAATTTTTCTTCAAATTCAATTAGTGAAATTTTTATTCCTTAATTGCTCCAGACTTTAAGCATCAATATCTTGTGAACTGTATATGCATTTAGCTACGGAAAAAAGAAAATGGAATTTTTAATCTTTTCTGCCTCCAAAATTTAAAATGCTGAGTGGACTGCCTAATTAAATTACGGTCAAATCTGTCAGTGTTTTTTTTTTACTTTGCCAAATGTTAAGGTGTATACACAGTTTTATAATGTCGGATTAGTTAAGAATTAAATATCATTTATTATTGTCATCTAAATTTTAATCTAAATTTTTAAGTAACATTATCACAAAGCATGTTTTAATGAACGGTATTGATTTTTGAGTTACATTGCAAATCCGTGTATTATATTACTCGGTAAATTTAGTAGCACTAAGGTTACTAACTAACTAAAAATAAACATCAATTGCGAGATATTGGTAACCCAACAACATGCATTGCTTTTTTATTCCTTTGTATGTATTAATAATATTATTTATTATTATTTTAATTTTAGGCCCGCCCAGTTGCTCCATATATAGTTTCAAAGCAGTCGCTAGTATATGCAATCAAGCTGATTAATTATTTTGAAGAACATAAAAGCTTTTAGACATGGTAAGAATATATGTTATCTTTAAAATCTTCTTAAAATTACAGGCGTGATTCAGATTTATTATATCGTTTAAAAGGAAGAATTCCTAAAAATCTGAAACCGATTTTGAGCATAATAAATGCTTTGAAGAATACCAAACTTTTTAATTTTGAAAAGTGTATAAAAATGAGGATATATATATATATATCTTTTAGATTTTAGTATAAAAAATGTTAGTAATAATAGAATGAAGTGCCACTGATTTGTAAAACAACCAAGCAATAATATCAATAAAATGAAAATTTTAACTAAAAATTACTACACAAGGTTTCATGCTAATGCAGCGAAGGGGTGTGGTATTGCACTTTTTAGAAAAAATCGAATTTCTCAAGTTTGAAACATGATTTTTCAAAACTCTAGCAAATATGTGAACAAAATATAGTGTTTTAAATGTGTAAATCTAAAAAAGATTTTTTTAGTCATTTTGGGTCTATGGGCCACACCTCCAATATTGCGGTACAACACCAACCCCCATCGATCCCAAGGGTATTTTTTCGAACTTTTGTGCAAATTTTTGGCTACATATAAATTGACCTAAAACAATTTAGGGTATTTAATCGCATTGAATATGTACTAGGTCCACAAAAGGACGTGTTTTGATAAATATTTTGAAAAATTCGTTTTCTCGAAAAATCCGATTTATTTCGGAAGATTTGACAAAAATTACGTCATTTTGACGTCAAAATTCTCTGACATGACGTCATATTTTCGATGCGATTTTTTTTTTAATATTAAATTCCGTTTCCTCAACTACTGTTCTACAAAATATAAACTTAATAGAATAATTGAAAGATTTATATTTTTAACCTGTCAAAGTACTGATACAACACCCCCATAATCAGCGCCGCTCCCTAATAAGCGCCGCACTTTAGATGTAGTGTAATCATTATAAAATCAGGCAGGAATTTATTAATGTAAGGTTAATTTTATATTTATAGCACAGCCATTAAAATTAAAACAATGTTGTCTTTTTTGTTTTATGATTAACGATACTGTAAACGTTTCTTTGACAAAGAAAATGCAATTTAGTTTTTGATTTGACCATATAAAACATTTCCGGTGTAGCGGATTATTGTGACTCTCTGTGAAGAATAACCACCCATTTAAAATAAACTATAGAGAATAATAACTCCCCAAGAGTAAAAATAAACTAGTTAATAATGACTCCCTTAGTTAATAACAACTCCCTACCACTACTGATGAAAGGCATACGGGAGTTGCAATAAACTAGTAAATAAACGCTCCCTTAAAATTTAGTCATGGCATTGTTGTTCCAAATTATTTTGTATCGAATGTATTTAATACTTAAAAAACATTAATTGTTTGTTTTATTTGGAGAAAATGACTGATCGTGTATCACTTCATCAAATTAAAGTTAAAGGATTGCTATGCTACGTATTTTCCCGTAAATAATTTTTAAAGATAATCGAAAATAGAAATATAGGCTGACTAATTAACTAATAAACGGTTTACTTGCTTTTCTTTTTCCATCTTTAATAAAGAATTTTTGGATGCCCATACATTTCGCGAGAACAAACTTTTGCGTATGACTTCTTTCATGAAAAAAAATATTTTTGTCGGACGAAAACTTGAAATTTCAAGCATTTTTTTTTTTATTTTTAATTAAAACTTTATTTATTTAGGCCTGCTTTCCCGGGGGGAGTTGTACTTCCCTATTTTGGCCGACAGGGATGTGCCGCCGATGGGCAAAAAATCCCTCCAACCGGGTCTATTTTTTCAGATTTTATACAGATTGTCCTTTACAATTGTACACATTTAAGTAATTAGTTAGGTTTTTAACATCAAAGCTTTGTGAGCAATATCTTTTGACATATTTCACAAGAACAAACTTTCGCGTACGGCTGCTTTCGACATAATTCGCGAGTACAAACTTTCGCGATTTTGCCAAAAATTCGCGAATTCACGAAAGTTTCTTCCTTTAAAGTGACGAGATTTTTATCCTAGTACATAAAAAATCGCGATAAAGTGCTTTAAATCAATTTTAAAGTGTAAATCTTAAATTCTAGATATAAATTCGAAAAAGGTTTTCCGGACAACAGACCGATAGGATGCTGTACCGCAACTGCGAGGGGTGGCACAAAGGACTCAAAATCATTTTCCATATTCAAAACGGCTTTTAAATTTGTTATTCTATGCGTCCAAAAGTTATTTTTTCGAAAAATACAGTACAACACTAAATAATTATTTAGTATTAAGATTTATTTATACTTTTATACAACTGTATAGGTCTTCATTGCAGAAGATACGGAAAGAGAGGAGTCTTTGGTAAAGACAATAATGTTACTATCCGGGCCTTTTGTTACTGTCAACGTGATTCAAAATCAGTTTTCAAGTGCGAAGAGACCGTCCGCAAAAACTGTTAACGAAACGTTCGTGGTGCTTGAAAAGGACCATCTTGAAAGTCGGGAGAAATATAGCATTTTTGAAAACATTGCCGTTCAATGTGAATGAAGACATGGAAAATGTTGGTATTTCTCAAATTAAGTACGATGAGGTATTTAGAAGTACACCTTCTACTAGCGTTGTAAGGCCAGCATTGTTTACGGAAATTTTGAACGCGTCGCCAAATAAAGTAGCATTAAAAAATGTTTATCGATTTGAACAAATTACTATTTAAAAGTATGACATTTTATTCATGTAAATTTTTGTTTTGAACTTAATTAGGAATTTATGTACACACGAATAACTTTGTCCAGAGCAGGTATTCTTCAAGTTATACCTTCCAATTATAAATTAATACATATTAATAAAAGTTTTTTAAGTAAAAGAAAAACACAAAAATTTCATGAAAAAAGTGTTTTTCTGATCTATTTCTCTTTTTAGTTTCTAAAAATAATCTGGGAAATAATCAAAGTTATTTAGGCTTGACAGATTAACAAGTTATTTTACACAGCAAGTCTGGTGTAAAAATCGACATCAATTTTTTTTAATGTTCTGTTTATGAGCGTGACGTCAAAAGCACACTCAAGTTATCATCGCCTTTATTCTTGTTTCCTGTTGATAATACTAATATGTTTATGGAACGTTATTATAATTCTATAGTCATTAAGGGACATTATTGTGCCTTATTAAATCCGCCAGTTGAAATAATAAAAATAGCAACCATGAGTTTAATATTTTGTATTTAAAATTTTCAACATTGTATTCATAAATGATAAGGGTTATCTAATAATACTAAGTGAATTTCTGATACAATTTACTAGTGTTTACTCCCTTTAAGTCGCTTCCATCCAATCACAGTTAATTACAGCTAATTTAGAACTATTCTGTTAATTTATTTATGCAAAGTTATTATTATTTCAATTTTGCATAAAAGATGATGTCACGTTTATACCTTTTTAATTTATTCAGATATTTTAACTTGTATTGCATGAGATTAAATGCGGCTGGCGCAAATAGCGGAAATAATAATTTAGTTACAAGTTTTAAAATGAGAAGGTCTGACCGTAGATTTGTACTAAAGTTTTGACATTTTTCCCTAAGCTGTAATATGCCGTGGTGTAGTGGTTGGAGATCTGCGCTGTGGCCGCGTTCGAATCTCCTCGATAGCCACTTTTTCACGGCGAAGGAAGCCAACATCTAATTTCGGGCGCAAAATTAGCATATATTAGATGGCGTATGTTTGTCCTCGTCCTTGTCCCAAATTCGTAATATATGTTTCATATAAGAAAAAAAAAAGCTATAATATCGCGTTTCTGATTGGAGCAACAAATTACAGATTGGTTTTACTAAGCTACATTTCCTCCCACTATAAAGCGCCCCAACTCTAAAAAGCAGTCTCCCTTTTAAATAGATTTTTTTTAAAGTGGGTCCCTTACAAAAGCCCCTTGGGACAATAGCCCCCAACACAAAACCCCCAAGAAAAAAAAACTAAAGCGGACAAATGCCCCCACAATTATTTTTAGAAAAATCTAAACAGACCCCCCAATTTGTTTTTTTAAAATGTTTTTAAAAGGTTTTGTCCCCAAATAAAATACTAAAACGTGTGATTATTTGTCATAATATATTACATTGTAAAATATATATATTTCATTTTATGACTTAAATGGATAAAATTAGATTTTTTTCGTAGGACTTAAATCGCTAAATTTGTGAAAAAATACGGCAACAACAATAAGTAACTTTGCTAAAATTCGAAAAGTTCAACATATTTTGAGTGGAAGTTCTGCTACATGACGTATAGTTTCTGACGTGCTTTGTGTAATGTCTTCCACCAACTACTATCTTATAAATTATTAAAATTATCTATTCAAAAGAATATCATGAAGTGGTGTCAGGATTTTAAGTTATTATAAGTCGAAAGGGTTTGGTACAATAGTGTGTGCCCTGTTGAAAGCAAAAATCGTGCATGATATGTTAATATTAATTAACTGAATGCATTTATTGAAGAGTTTTTAATACAAAAAATTGCTCAAAATGACCCAATTCTCAAAATTTTTAGTCAAAAATTTTAATTGGCGTAAAATTTGTGTGTGTGACCTTGGGCAAAAAATGAAAAAAACGTAATTTTTACTTTGTTATGATAATTTGCAGGCTTTAAGTTTATATATAACACAAAAATATATGATTATCTTAAAAACCAAGCCGTTTTTGAAAGAAATCTCTCAGGCAGGCTAAAAAATGAAAAAAAATACTGACCTCCTTAACAAAAATAACAAAATTTCAAAAAATGTTTTTGAAAGTTGTCAATTATTTGACAGGTAATATTTCTACAAAGTTGCACAACTGACGTCATTTTCTAATATTTATTTGCTATTCTATATTTTTAAATTCCACTGGCATTTGACATTAACTGACGTCATTTTCTTATCTTTATTTGCTATTCTATATTTTTAAATTCCACTGGCATTTGACATTTGAGATTTTAAATACCACTGACATTTGACATTTGAGATATTTTAAAATTCCACTGACATTTGAGATATTTGAAATATTTTAAAATTCCACTGACATTTGACATTTGAGATATTTTTAAATTCCACTGACATTTGAGATATTTGACATTTGAGATATTTTTAAATTCCACTGACATTTGAGATATTTTTA